>CM059804.1:8576727-8779227 GCA_030435695.1 Brachymystax lenok tsinlingensis | reverse complement strand
GAAAAATGAACATGTCGAATGAATCAACACACATTTAAACGACTCCGCTCTCTGCTAGCGACACATTGAAAAATGAACATGTCGAATGAATCAACACACATTTAAACGACTCCGCTCTCTGCTAGCGACACAATGAAAAATGAACATGTCAAATGAATCAACACACATTTAAACGACTCCGCTCTCTGCTAGCGACACAATGAAAAATGAACATGTCAAATGAATCAACACACACACACACAAAAAGCACAAGAGAAATAGCAGATTTCTCTTCCTATGTCAAAACTGCACCTCAAGTTTGTCTTTTTTTTCAATGGTTATGACAATGTGATTCCTATAGTCGAGTTTCTGAATAATCTGTGGGCCTGAACTGGATCTCACTTGGCTATAGGACTGTGGCTCATTTCAGAACATCTACCACAACACTGTCACCTGGTATTCCATTGAGAAAATATGTCTCTGTTACTTTACATGGGAGAGATAGCTATGATTTAAAAAGCAGACAAACTTCCCAGCCAGCCAGAGTTCTATAAATATGAGCGTGGGCTGAGGGTGGTGTATGGGCTATGGAAATTGACTTGGGTCCAGCATAATGGCAATAAAGTATGAATAAATGGATTGTGGGGGAAGAGGGAGAGACTAGCTGAGAGAGCCGATGGCAGCCATTTTGTGGCTGGCCCGTGGCCCATGGTGCCATCTTACAAATGACTGCATTAACAGAGCCAATTAAAGTGGCAATAATTTAATGGCCACCTACGCAGCCGTGCGAGACTGGGACTTTCATCACGTCAATCGGCCGTAAGGCAGTAATATTCAGTTAGAGCAATCTGGCCAGTGGACCGACTCAGCTCTGCTCTCAATAAAACATGTCTCCATGTCTCCACTCAGCACTGACTGTGTATTAGGAACAACAGCTCTAGGAGGAGAGGAGTTATTCCTTTGAAAATAAATACACTGAATCGCTTCATTTAATGGCAGCTATCAATAGTAGTTTATTGTACAAAAAAAGTTTCAATTATTTTTTAAATAACTGGGAATATTTGGGAAAATAAGTTCAATTTATGTTTTGTAAATTGTATTTCGGAGAATAAATGTTTTATTTTCTACCAATTTTTCTAAACGTATTTAGTTTTTCATAAACTAAAGAACACATTCTTTTCAGAACAGGCTTCTCTCCCTTCACCCGAAATGAAGGAGCAGACGGAGTGATGGGGGAAACTGAAGGTGCAGACTGAGTGATGGGGAAACTGAAGGAGCAGACGGAGTGATGGGGAAACTGAAAGAGCAGACGGAGTGATGGGGAAACTGAAAGAGCAGACGGAGTGATGGGGAAAACTGAAGGTGCAGACGGAGTGATGGGGAAACTGAAGGTGCAGACGGAGTGATGGGGAAACTGAAGGTGCAGACAGAGTGATGAGGGAAACTGAAAGAGCAGACGGACTGATGGGGAAACTGAAGGTGCAGACGGAGTGATGGGGAAAACTGAAGGTGCAGACGGAGTGATGGGGAAACTGAAAGAGCAGACGGAGTGATGGGGAAACTGAAAGAGCAGACGGAGTGATGGGGAAACTGAAGGTGCAGACGGAGTGAAGAGGGAAACTGAAAGAGCAGACGGAGTGATGGGGAAACTGAAGGTGCAGACGGAGTGATGGGGGAAACTGAAGGTGCAGACTGAGTGATGAGGGAAACTGAAAGAGCAGACGGAGTGATGGGGAAAACTGAAGGTGCAGACGGAGTGATGGGGAAAACTGAAGGTGCAGACGGAGTGATGGGGAAAACTGAAGGTGCAGACGGAGTGATGGGGAAAACTGAAGGTGCAGACGGAGTGATGGGGAAACTGAAGGAGCAGACGGAGTGATGGGGAAGAAAGGAGAAAAGAATAGCGTTTTATCGAGCAAAGTCTTTCCCTATCTAGCCTTTGCAGTCATACTACCCAGAATGCTTTTGCCTCCAAGCGCTCTTTGAGTTTTAGGAGCATCGTAAAGGGGAACAGAACTAGAGTCGTTTAATATTGGGCTTGTCTACTTCAAAACAGAAATATAACAACAAAAAGCAACAAAAATTGCAAAACAACATAAAAATAAAACCAATTTGTCAGAGGCCTGCTGCTCCTCCTCTAGGTGATTTGGACACGTTGTATACACACATACATATTGTAGAGCAACATTACACTTCACATGGTCATCTGACCAAAGACACATAGAATGACAAGGTAAGCCATAGTTGCATCTCAACCGGCACCTTTTCCCTACATGGTGCACTACTTTATACCAGGGCCCATAGGGAATAGGGTGCATTACTTTATACCAGGGCCCATAGGGAATAGGGTGCATTACTTTATACCAGGGCCCATAGGGAATAGGGTGCATTACTTTATACCAGGGCCCATAGGGAATAGGGTGCATTACTTTATACCAGGGCCCATAGGGAATAGGGTGCATTACTTTATACCAGGGCCCATAGGGAATAGGGTGCATTACTTTATACCAGGGCCCATAGGGAATAGGGTGCACTACTTTATACCAGGGCCCATAGGGAATAGGGTGCACTACTTTATACCAGGGCCCATAGGGAATAGGGTGCATTACTTTATACCAGGGCCCATAGGGAATAGGGTGCATTACTTTATACCAGGGCCCATAGGGAATAGGGTGCACTACTTTATACCAGGGCCCATAGGGAATAGGGTGCACTACTTTATACCAGGGCCCATAGGGAATAGGGTGCACTACTTTATACCAGGGCCCATAGGGAATAGGGTGCATTACTTTATACCAGGGCCCATAGGGAATAGGGTGCACTACTTTATACCAGGGCCCATAGGGAATAGGGTGCACTACTTTATACCAGGAGCCCATAGGGAATAGGGTGCATTACTTTATACCAGGGCCCATAGGGAATAGGGTGCATTACTTTATACCAGGGCCCATAGGGAATAGGGTGCATTACTTTATACCAGGGCCCATAGGGAATAGGGTGCACTACTTTATACCAGGGCCCATAGGGAATAGGGTGCATTACTTTATACCAGGGCCCATAGGGAATAGGGTGCACTACTTTATACCAGGGCCCATAGGGAATAGGGTGCATTACTTTATACCAGGGCCCATAGGGAATAGGGTGCATTACTTTATACCAGGGCCCATAGGGAATAGGGTGCATTACTTTATACCAGGGCCCATAGGGAATAGGGTGCACTACTTTATACCAGGGCCCATAGGGAATAGGGTGCACTACTTTTGACCAGGGCCCATAGGGAATAGGGTGCACTACTTTATACCAGGGCCCATAGGGAATAGGGTGCACTACTTTTGACCAGGGCCCATAGGGAATAGGGAACATTGCTTTTGACCAGGGCCCATAGGGAATAGGGAACATTGCTTTTGACCAGGGCCCATAGGGAATACAGGGAGTATTCCTGGGTGCATTAGTTTGACCAGGGCCCATAGGGAATAGGGAACATTGCTTTTGACCAGGGCCCATAGGGAATAGGGAACATTGCTTTTGACCAGGACCCATCAGGTGCCATTTGGGAAGCACTCTGTCTCTCCACTTCAGTATACCAACAATGAAGTTAAAAAGTCATACAATTGTCACCACTGTTTAACCCCTGTTTAACCCCTGTTTAACCCCCTGTTTAACCCTTGTTTAACCCCCTGTTTAACCCCCTGTTTAACCCCTGTCTAACCCCTGTCTAACCCCCTGTTTAACCCCCTGTTTAACCCCTGTCTAACCCCCTGTTTAACCCCCTGTTTAACCCCTGTTTAACCCCTGTTTAACCCCCTGTTTAACCCCTGTTTAACCTGTTTAAGCCCCTGTTTAACCCCCTGTTTAACCCCCTGTTTAACCCCTGTTTAACCCCTGTTTAACCCATATAGATCATGATACATGTTTGTGAAAGGAATAACGTGTCGTTTTATTTTTTTAAAACTTTTTCTAGATTTTCTCAATCTAATAATAATAGATAATATCACTATAATCCATTTGATATACTAATAAATACTATGGTGTAACACTTACAATTCTATAATAACACACAAGTACTGTATGTAAATGATTCTAGGAAAAAAAGAACATTTTGTAAAAATACAAAAACAAGGAAAACAAGAGTAATTTCGGGAAGAATTTAGTAAAGTGCCAAGAGGAAGATATATAAGGAATGAAATATATAGTAATATTCAGATTAAGATTATTCATAATAAAAGTCAACATATGCAACACGAGAGGATTATTTACATAAAGAAATCCGAGCAGCAGCAGAGTTGATATCCCACTACCACAGAACAGCTGTTTTTACATTGTGAGGTCAAGGGTCTATTGAGAGTGATGTTGACGGATACATTTGAATATAAGAATATGTTGTACAATATAAATACTGATATATTTAAGGTGGATATGTAAGATTTTGTTTGGGCTGGATATATTTGGCTTGTGAGCCGAGCTGGTCAAAGACATTTTGTCATGAAACACTGCCAGGCTACAGTGTAACTCTACCAATATGAACAGAACCCTACACAACAAGTCTTACCATTATAAGCACCCTCGTTTGAAAAACTGCCTGCACGTTTTCCCTTTTGAGTTATTTAAGAAACCCCAGATGTTGTGCTAAGAATACAGATGGTATAGTAACAACAGGATATACCATATTCATTATGTTACACTGTGAATCCATTGAGCTGGCATTAGGACGGGAACAGTCTAACAATAGCTAGGCCATTGAGCAGGTATTACAATGGGAACAGTTAAACAATAGCTAGGCCATGGAGCAGGCATTAGAATGGGAACAGTCAAACAATAGCTAGGCCATGGAGCAGGCATTAGAATGGGAACAGTCTAACAATAGCTAGGCCATGGAGCAGGCATTAGAACGGGAACAGTCTAACAATAGCTAGGCCATGGAGCAGGCATTAGAATGGGAACAGTTAAACAATAGCTAGGCCATGGAGCAGGCATTAGAATGGGAACAGTCAAACAATAGCTAGGCCATGGAGCAGGCATTAGAATGGGAACAGTCAAACAATAGCTAGGCCACGGAGCAGGCATTAGAACGGGAACAGTCTAACAATAGCTAGGCCATGGAGCAGGCATTAGAATGTTAACAGTCAATGTCATATATTTCTATTTGTTTCCATATCTTCTAAATATATGACAAACATTGAGGATTGAGGATAAATTGGGTGACGGACACAAAAGTCAGTCAGACATGTTTATGAGTGAAGGAATAGAATGCCACATAAGGAAACACTACTAGTTCAATCTAGATAAAGGAAAGGGGGATAGGTAGTCAGTTGAACAACTGGATGCATTCAACTGAAATATGTCATCGGAATCAGAGGGGTGCGGCGGGGGCTGCCATAATCGACATCCACGTCTTCGGCACCCAGAGAGCAGTGGGTTTACTGCCTTGCTCAGGGGGGCAGAACGACATATTTTTTTACCTTGTCAGCTCGGGGATTCGATCCAGCAACCTTTCGGTTACTGGCCCAACGCTCTAACCACTAGGCGTGAGGAAGTGGTGTACGAGCCGTGAATGAGGTTCTTAAGTGTGACATTTATCAGAACCCCAAGGACATGGGAGGTTACGAGATACCCCTAAAAGGACATGGGAGGTTACGAGATACCCCTAAAAGGACATGGGAGGTTACTAGATACCCCTAAAAGGACATGGGAGATTACGAGATACCCCTAAAAGGACATGGGAGGTTACGAGATACCCCTAAAAGGACATGGGAGGTTACGCGATACCCCTAAAAGGACATGGGAGGTTACGATATACCCCTAAAAGTACATGGGAGGTTACGAGATAACCCTAAAAGTACATGGGAGGTTACGAGATACCCCTAAAAGGACATGGGAGGTTACGAGATACCCCTAAAAGGAGAGGAAGAGGATGAAGAGAGAGGTGAGGGAGGAGAGAGTTTATCCAATCCATATTTCCCAATGGCCTCCTCCTCGTTCGGAACAATAGAGAATCTGCAGCAATAGACACAACAGCCATGGCATTGGACAAAAGAGGTGTGTGTCCCTGTTTGTGTGTGTATGTGTCTCTGTTTATGTGTGTGTGTGCATTGTGTGTGACTCGTGTGTGTGTGTGAATGTGTGCATTGTGTGTGACTCGTGTGTGTGTGTGTGTGTGTATGTGTGCATTGTGTGTGCCTCGTATGTGTGGTTGCGCTCTTGTGTGTCCCTGTGTGGGTGTGCGTTCATCTGCGCTGGTGTGTGTGTGTGTCTGCCCACACTCCTGTGTCTGTGCGTGCTTGTGAGAGTCCCTGTGTGTATCTGCCTGCGTGTGAGTGTGTCTGTGTGTATCTGCCTGCTTGTGAGAGTCCCTGTGTGTATCTGCCTGCGTGTGAGTGTGTCTGTGTGTATCTGCCTGCTTGTGAGAGTCCCTGTGTGTATCTGCCTGCGTGTGAGAGTCCCTGTGTGTATCTGCCTGCTTGTGAGAGTCCCTGTGTGTATCTGCCTGCTTGTGAGAGTCCCTGTGTGTATCTGCCTGCGTGTGAGTGTGTCTGTGTGTATCTGCCTGCTTGTGAGAGTCCCTGTGTGTATCTGCCTGCGTGTGAGAGTCCCTGTGTGTATCTGCCTGCGTGTGAGAGTCCCTGTGTGTATCTGCCTGCTTGTGAGAGTCCCTGTGTGTATCTGCCTGCTTGTGTGTGTGTGTGTAGTCAGTCTGGTGTATCTTCCAATGAGATCAGTGCTTATTGACTGAGCTCTGATGTCTCTAATCTGTTACTCTCCTCTACACAGTCTTCTTCCCTCGAAGCCCACCGCAACTGACTCCCCTCTTTACCATCCCATTACACAGCGCACATGTGTGTGGATGAGAATGTGTCTGTTTGTCTGTATATGTGTGCAGGTGTGTGTGTGTGGATGAGAATGTGTCTGTTTGTCTGTATAAGTGTGCAGGTGTGTGTGTGTGGATGAGAATGTGTCTGTTTGTCTGTATATGTGTGCAGGTGTGTGTGTGTGGATGAGAATGTGTCTGTTTGTCTGTATAAGTGTGCAGGTGTGTGTGTGTGGATGAGAATGTGTCTGTTTGTCTGTATAAGTGTGCAGGTGTGTGTGTGTGGATGAGAATGTGTCTGTTTGTCTGTATAAGTGTGCAGGTGTGTGTGTGTGGATGAGAATGTGTCTGTTTGTCTGTATAAGTGTGCAGGTGTGTGTGTGTGGATGAGAATGTGTCTGTTTGTCTGTATAAGTGTGCAGGTGTGTGTGTGTGGATGAGAATGTGTCTGTTTGTCTGTATAAGTGTGCACGTGTCCTCCTAGACGAGGGGAATAACCAGCGTTGTAAGAGGTTGTGGGACGAAGAGATCCTATTTCACAACAAGGTTATTGGTTCACCTCCCTCTCCATTCTCACAATGACCTGCTCTCTCTCTCTCTCTCTCTCTCTCGCTCTCTCTCTCTGGACTTCTTTAAACACTGCTGGGCCTGGGGGGGAAGTGTGCGATGAGTTACCTTGAGGGAGTGTCCCTTGCAGACAGAGAGAGTCAATCTCAGAGAAATGAAAGAGAAGAACACAGTCTTAAAGTGATGGAAAGATGTCTTTAAGACTCAGTAACACTGAACATCTTCTCCTGTGGGAGTCCTAGCATCCTTCCTAATGTCAATCGTAAATCTTAGAGCTTCTCTCTGCCCTCCCACCTCTGCACCTGAGGGATGTTTCCCTAATGGCACCATATTCCCTTTATAGTCCACTACTTTTGACCAGAGCCTATAGGGTCAAAAGGCTCTGGTCAAGAGTGGTGCACTACTGCCATTTGGGACGGACCCCAGGTCTCAGGGTGGGACAGTATCTGGGACTGGAACACAGCATTCTACCATGTAAGGTAACAACTCACTGGCCTAATCAACATGTGCACTTCTCTCCTTCATATTTTACAAGCCTGTAGGGCGGCAGGTAGCCTAGCGGTTAAGAGCATTGGGTCAGTAGCCAAAAGGTCACTGGTTCAAATCCCCTAGCCAGCAAGGTAACAAAATGTGCTGTTCTGCCTTTGAACAAGGCAGTTAACACCCAACTGCTCCCAGAGGGGTTGGGTTAAATGCAGAAGACATCTTGGATGAATGCTTGCAGTTGTACAACTGACCAGGTATCCCCTTCTCCTTGTGCAGTACAAAACACTGGCCTTTCTCTTCTCTGAAATCCGATATCTACCATTTCATTAACAGCACCAGTAACCCACAGCATCCTATTTGTTGAATAGTGTTACTTATTCAAAGATATAGTTCAGTTTAGCACACGGCAAAATAATATCATCAATATGAATTGAACATACTGTATGTAATGTCTCTCTATTCCAAAAAGAAAAACAGACCAATGAAATATCAGCTGTTGTAATGTTGTAGTATTATTGCTTATTTTGTAGAAAGCCGTTCTGTGGCGATGGGATACCTTCTACTTTTGGCTCAGGGCCACAATCAATGCTCTCACTCTGATACACGGCTGCTGACGTACAGCAACGGCAGCCATCGCTCTCCTTCTCCCCCACTCTCTCCTTACTACACATCATTCTCGGATACATCACTTCCTGTCAGCCATTTTGTCGCAGATCAACCTCTTGTAGCTGAGTGCGTTTGTGTTTATGTCATTAGCCTACGAAGTCAAGGTCTACAAACTTAACACTTGGGCTATGTCCCAAATAGCACCCTATTCCCTAAATAGTGCACTGCTTTTGACCAGATCCTTATGGGCCCAGGTCAAAAGTAGTGCACTGCATAGAGAATAGGGTGCCAAATTGAATGGCTGTATCATTTACTTACTTAATAAAACCCAGTTTAAAATGTGTTGCTTAAACGGGAATTGCTGAACATTAGGGGTCTTAATGTATATTGGGAAAATGACTAATTGCAACATTAAGAGTAGAGACCCGTCCCACAGGAGCCCAGTTTGATAGCATAAACTCTGAGGGATATAGACTAGCAGCATTTAGGTTTTGTTTGTTGGTAAATTCTCTTGGAATGATTCCCATTATACAAGCATTATACAGACAATATCAACCTATTGTCAACCTATGCACTACTATTGGTAATGAGATTATCATTTCTAATCATTAAATGTGTTAAATGAATGACAATATGTTGGCTTTATTGGAAAGAGAGAGAGAGAGAGAGACAGAGAGACAGAGACAGAGAGACAGAGAGACAGAGACAGAGACAGAGACAGAGAGACAGAGAGACAGAGAGAGAGAGAGAGAGAGAGACAGAGAGAGAGAGAGAGACAGAGAGAGAGAGAGAGAGACAGAGAGAGAGAGAGAGAGAGAGAGAGAGAGAGAGAGAGAGAGAGAGACCTATTCCCTCATATGCAGCTTTTCTTTCTTTCTCTCTCTTTTTCTTTCTTTGTCTCGCTCCCGCACCACCTGCTTTCTCACATTCTAGAAAGCGTCAACGTCAACCCAGAGCAATACATTCAATCAACACAGGAAATCAACAAGAGCATTGTCATTTCCAAAATGGGTACAGTACATTGATGACAGACAATGTATATAGTCAGATAAAACTCTTAAAAGAAGACATCGAGTTGAGAGTCTTGACAAGGGGGTCATGTGTTTTGTTGACCTGGCGTTGTTTTGCTCTAGTTTTAGTTTTCCATTGAAGAGGAAGGAGGTGTTTAGTTTGATGTATTTTGTATTTTTTTTCTGGGGGCGGAAGGAGGGAGGAGGGGGGCGTTTGTCCCTCTCTCTCGCTCTAGTACGGAGTGAAGCGACTGCAGCCTCCTCTGTATAGGCTAGCCTGCAACATCAAAGATGAAAAAAGCTCCAATCAGTATTCAGTATAGGAAGCTTGGTTTATATGCCGTGTTCACGTGCAAGTCGGAATTAGGAAACTCTGACATTTCTGACTTGCTAACTGGTTGAACGTGGCATGTGTTGTAACTACAACCTGTTAGTAAGTCGGAAATGTACGATTTTCCTAGTTTCGACTGGCATGTGAACGCCGCAATATAATATTATATTGGCTTCTTCTTTTTCTCCCTCAAAACTTTCTTCCCTTATTTATTTTGTTGCAATGGTTGGAGTGTTGGTGGAGATTTAGAGGAGATGCGTACCAGAGACTTAGAAGTGACTGTGTTTGTGTGCATGCGTACAGTATGAACGTTTTGTTATGTCTGTGAGAAAGGAATGGAAGGACTTGAGAAGTGATTAGTGGTATGATTCAAACTAAGCAGTGACTAAATTCTCAAAGGTTTTTACTCCAATCTTCAATTTAAACTACAAACTCTAAATACGTCATTGAATCAGATATACAGTAGTTAATTCTCTATAATGTCCAGATCACGATTTATACCCAGCCTGCACCACTCTCTCTTCCCCCAATTTCTCTGCTCCCCCACCCCTCTGTCTGCCCCCACCCCTCTCTCTGCCCCCTACCCCTCTCTCTGCCCCCCTACCCCTCTCTCTGCCACCCCCACCTCTCTCTCTGCCCCCACCCCTCTCTCTGCCCCCTTACTCCCTCTCTCTGCCCCCTGCCCACTCTCTCTGCCCCCCACCACTCTCTCTGCCCCCTTACCCCTCTCTCTCTGCCCCCTACCACTCTCTCTGCCCCCACCCCTCTCTCTGCCCCCTACCACTCTCTCTGCCCCCTACCACTCTCTCTGCCCTCCCCACCCCTCTCTCTCTGTCCCCCACCCTCTCTCTCTCTGCCCCCTTACTCCCTCTCTCTCTGCCCCCTACCACTCTCTCTCTGCCCCCACCCTCTCTCTCTCTGCCCCCTTACTCCCTCTCTCTGCCCCCTACCACTCTCTCTGCCCCCTACCACTCTCTCTCTGCCCTCCCCACCCCTCTCTCTGTCCCCCCACCCCTCTCTCTGCCCCCCCACCCTCTCTCTCTGCCCCCTTACCACTCTCTCTGCCCCTACCCCTCTCTCTGCCCCCTACCACTCTCTCTCTCTGCCCTCCCTCTCTCTGTCCCCACTCCACCCCTCTCTCTGCCCCCACCCTCTCTCTGCCCCCTACCACTCTCTCTCTGCCCCCTACCACTCTCTCTGCCCCCTACCACTCTCTCTTCCCCCTTACCCCTCTCTCTCTGCCCCCTACCACTCTCTCTGCCCCCTACCCCTCTCTCTCTGCCCCCTTACTCCCTCTCTCTGCCCCCACACCTCTCTCTCTGCCCCCTTACCCCTCTCTCTCTGCCCCTTACTCCCTCTCTCTGCCCCCTTACTCCCTCTCTCTGCCCTCCTCCCACCCTCTCTCTGTCCCCCACCCTCTCTCTCTCTGTCCCCCACCCTTCTCTCTGCCCCCTACCCTCTCTCTCTGCCCCTTACTCCTCTCTCTCTGCCCCCTACCACTCTCTCTCTGCCCCCCACCCCTCTCTCTCTGCCCCCTTACCCCTCTCTCTCTGCCCCCTACCACTCTCTCTGCCCCCACCCCTTCTCTGCCCCCTTACCCTCTCTCTCTCTGCCCCCTACCACTCTCTCTCTGCCCTCCCCACCCCTCTCTCTGTCCCCCCACCCTCTCTCTGCCCCCTTACCACTCTCTCTGCCCCCTACCCTCTCTCTCTCTGCCCCCTACCACTCTCTCTGCCCTCCCCTCTCTCTGTCCCCACCTACCCCTCTCTCTGCCCTCCCCACCCATCTCTCTGTCACCACCTACCCCTCTCTCTGTCCCCAAGCATGTTATCCAAGTATCCTAGTACAGACCTAGTACATCAAACATCACTATATATAATTAAATATTTCTCTCTCTCTCTTTCTCTCTCTCAGTAAGCGATCGCTCTTGTTCTATGAGCCTACAAGACGGCATTTTGCCATCTTGTGTATTTAGTCACTTCTTGTTCTGCCTTAGGGCTCGATTCAATCCGTATCACGAAGGTTCAGTGCAATGTTTCCACGTTTGCGGAGGCTGCATTTATAGTAAACGCTGAATCAAGCCCTTAGTGTTTGGTCCAGATTGATACTGTTCTTCACCCTCTTCTATTCCTATATAGCCCCTCAATCTTTCTCCAAACATACTATCATCTTTACTGTAGTTTGGTTTGTTTTGATTTCACTGTGTTTAGGAGTGGTGGTGGTAGAAATGTGCAGTGTAAGTGTAATGTAATGTGTAATGTAATGTATAATGTAATGTGTAATGTAATGTGTAATGTAATGTATATAATATAATATAATATAATATGTAATGTAATGTATAATATAATATATAATATGTAATATATAATGTAATAATGTAATATATAATATAATGTATATAATGTAATATATAATATAATGTAATATAATATGTAATATGTAATATGTAATATATAATATAATAATATATATGTGTAATATATAATAATGTAATATAATAATATAATGTAATATAATATGTATAATAATATAATATATATATAATGTAATAATATATATATGTATAATAATAGTATAATATAATAATGTAATATAATAATATAATATATAATGTAATAATATAATAATATAATAATAATATAATGTAATAATAATATGTAATATGTAATAATATAATATAATAATAATATAATAATATAATATATAATGTATATATAATAATATAATAATATAATATGTAATAATATAATAATATAATAATATAATATAATAATAATAATATTATAATGTAATAATATAATAATATAATAATATGTAATATATGTAATAATATAATAATGTAATAATGTAATAATATAATATATTATATAATATATGTAATAATATAATATAATATATGTAATATAATATAATATATAATATAATGTAATATAATAATATAATAATAATAATATAATATAATATGTAATAATAATAATATAATAATAATATAATAATAATGTAATAATATAATAATATAATATAATAATGTAATGTAATATAATAATATAATATGTAATATAATATATTATAATATAATGGAATATAATGTGTAATGTAATGTATAATGTGTAATGGAATATAATATATTGTAATATAATGTGTAATATAATAATATATAATGTAATAATGTAATGTGTAATATAATATAATATAATATATGTATGTAATATATAATATAATATGTAATGTGTAATGTAATAATATAATGTAATGTAATAATGTGTAATGTATTGATAATAATATAATGTAATATAATATAATGTATTATAATATAATATGTAATATGTAATGTAATGTAATGTATGTAATGTAATGTGTAATGTAATATAATGTAATGTAATGTAATGGAATATAATGTGTAATGGAATGTAATGTGTAATATAATAATGAATGTAATGGAATGTGTAATATAATATAATGTAATATAATGTGTAATATAATAATATAATATATAATGTAATATAATGTGTAATGTAATGTGTAATATAATATAATGTAATGTAATGTATAATATAATATAATGTAATGTAATATGTAATGTGTAATATAATGTATTGTATAATATAATGTAATATAATATAATATAATATGTAATATATAATGTGTAATAATGTAATATAATGTATTATGTAATATAATATAATATGTATATAATATGTAATAATATAATGTATAATAATATAATATAATATAATATAATGTAATATAATGTAATATAATGTAATATGTAATGTAATAATGTAATATAATATATAATATAATGTAATATATGTAATATAATATAATGTAATGTAATGTAATAATGTAATATGTAATATGTAATATAATGTATTATAATGTAATAATATAATGTGTAATAGTAATATAATATATTATGTAATGTAATGTGTATTGTGTAATGTAATGTGTAATATAATGTATTGTAATGTAATGTGTAATGTAATGTAATATAATGTATTGTAATGTAATGTGTAATGTGTAATGTGTAATATAATGTGTAATGTAATGTAATGTGTAATGTAATGTGTAATATAATGTATTGTAATGTAATGTGTAATGTAATGGGTAATGTAATGTGTAATATAATATAATTGTGTAATATAATGTGTATTGTGTAATGGAATATAATATATTATAATGTAATATAATAATATAATGTAATATATAATATAATATGTAATATAATATGTAATAATATAATAATATAATATATAATATAATATAATGTAATATATAATATGTAATATATAATATATATATATATAATATAATAATATAATATGTAATATAATATAATGTGTAATGTAATATATAATATAATATAATATAATGTGTAATATAATATATTGTAATATAATATAATATGTAATATGTAATATAATATATTGTAATATGTAATAATGTATAATATGTAATATAATGTATTATAATATATAATATGTAATGTATAATATGTAATATAATGTATAATGTGATATAATAATATAATATAATATAATGTAATATAATGTAATGTAATATAATGTATTGTAATATAATGGAATGTGTAATGTGTAATATAATATATTATAATATATGTAATATGATAATGTAATATAATATAATGTATTATAATATCATATAATATGATATAATGTAATAATAATAATATATAATATAATATATATATAATATAATATGTAATATAATGTGATAATATGATATATATATATGTATATAATATAATATAATATATATGTAATATAATATTATATGTAATATAATAATATAATATAATGTATAATATATGATATAATATGATATAATATATAATATAATATATATATAATATAATAATATAATATATGTATAATATAATATGTAATATATAATATAATATATGTGTAATATAATATATAATAATATGATATGTGTAATGTAATAATGTAATATAATATAATATGTAATGCTAATATATAATAATATAATATATAATATAATAATATAATATATATAATATAATGTCTAATATAATATATATGATATAATATGGGTTATATATAATAATATGTATATAATATAATATAATAGTATAATAATATAATATAATATTATAATATATATATATATAATATAATAATATAATATAATATGATAATAATATTATAATATAATATATAATATATTGTATATATAATATGTATATATAATAATACTTAATATATATAATATGTAATATATAATATGTAATATATAATATGATAATGTAATAATATAATAGCATATAATATAATATGTATATATAATGGTGATGTATGTATAATATATAATAATATAATATAATATATATATATGTAATATAATATGTAATATAATATATAATGTGATATAATATGTAATATGTAATATGTAATATATAATATATAATATGTAATAATATAATATGTAATATAATAATATAATAATATAATGTAATATAATATGTAATATGTAATATATAATATATAATATAATATAATATATAATATGTAATAATATAATATATGTATATAATATGATATAATATATATATATAATAATATAATATATATAATATATATGTATATTATAATAATATAATGTGTAATATAATGTATAATGTAATGTAATATAATGTATAATATAATAATATAATATAATATGTAATGATATAATATATAATGTGTAATATAATGTGATATATGTGATATAATAATACATATGTAATATAATATATATGTAATATAATAATAATAATATATAATAATAATAATATGTAATATATATATAATATAATATATAATATAATATATATAATATAATATAATATATATGTCTGATATAATATATATAATATATAATATGTAATATAATAAATATATAATATATAATATGATATAATATATAATATGATATAATATATAATATAATAATATAATATATATGTATATAATATATAATAATATAATATAATGTGATATAATATGATAATATAATATATATGTAATACAACGTGTAATATAATATTATATGTAATCACGATATGTAATATGATATAATAATGTAATATAATATGATATAATATGTAATATGATATAATATATAATATAATAATAATATAATGTGATATAATATGTAATAATATAATAATATAATATATAATATAATAATATGTAATATAATGTAATATAATATAATATATAATATAATAATATAATAATATAATAATATAATATGTAATATATAATATAATATATAATAATAATATGATATAATATGTGATATAATATATAATATAATATAATATATAATATATAATATAATATATAATATAATATGTGATATAATATGTAATGTAATATGATAATAATATATAATATGTAATATAATAATATATGTAATAATATAATGTATAATATGATATAATAATATAATGTGATATAATAGTATAATATGATATAATATGTAATATGTAATATGTAATATAATGTAATATATGTGATATAATATATAATATAATATAATATGTGTAATATAATAATATAATATATAATATATAATATATAATATATAATATGTAATATATAATATAATATGATATAATAAATATAATGTGATATAATATATGTAATGTATAATGTGATATAATATGACTATAATAATATATGTGTAATATTTTTAATAATAATAATAAATATGATACATAACTAATATGATATAATATAATAAATATAATATTATAATAATGTAATATATATGATATAATATATAAATGTAATGTGATATAATAATATGTAATATATAATATAATGTGTAATGTAATATGTAATATAATAATGTGATATAATATGTATAATAATATAATATAATGTGATATAATATGTAATGTAATGTGATATAATGTGCAATAATGTAGTAATAATATAATATGTGTAATATATATAATATGTAATATATATGTAATATAATATGATATAATAATATAATATAATATGATATATAATATATAATATGATATAATATATATGTAATATATGTAATATAATATGTGATATAATAATGTATGTAATAATATAATATATAATATAATGTGATATAATATATAATATGATATAATAATGTAATAATATATATGTGTGATATAATATGTAATGTAATATAATATGTATAATATAATATATAATATAATAATAATATAATAATATATAATAATGTAATAATGATATAATATATAGTAATATAATGTAATAATGTAATATGTAATATAATATGATATAATATGTAATATGTAATATGTATGTGATATAATATATAATATAATATGTAATATAATATGATATAATAATATAATATAATAATAATATATATAATAATATAATATATGTAATGTGATATAATATGTAATATAATATGTAATATGATATAATGTAATATAATATAATATATAAAATGATATAATATATTAATATAATATATATAATATGATATAATAAAATATGTAATATGTAATAATGATAATAATATGTAATATATGATATATGTGTAAATATAATGTATATGTGATATAATATGTATGTAATATAATGTATAATGTGATGTAATGTGTAATAATATAATATGTAATAATGATATGTAATATAATATATATGTGATATAATATATAATATGTAATGTGTAATGTGTAATATAATATGTAATATAATGATGTATGTAATATAATATGTAATATAATGTAGTAATATGATGTAATGTGATATGTAATAATGTAATATAATGTAATGTAATGTGATGTAATGTGTAATGTAATGTGTAATGTGATGTAATGTGTAATGTAATGTGTAATGTGATGTAATGTGTAATGTAATGTGTAATGTGATGTAATGTGTAATGTAATGTGTACGTGCAGCTAAGAAAAAGGGAGGTCAATTTGGAAGGAGAAAAAAGAAGTGAATGAATAAGGGAATAAATAAAACACAGTTTTAATTAAGTAAATTAAGAAGAAAAAAATGGTTGTATAATTAATGAAGGCTTTTAGCTAGCAGCTGCACGATGGGGGGGTCGCTCGGTCGGGAGAAGGAAGGGGGGTGCGATTTCCGGCATCACGCGCGTGTCTGCACACAACACCCTGCACATCTGTCTAAGGCAGGAACTCTGTACAAATCAGCTTCTCCGACAGAGCTAAGGGGAGCTGGGGGCCGTGGGTATCATTTGTCTGTCTCTATTTTTTTCATGTTTTTCTTTCTTTCTTTAATCTCTCTCGGCACGCAACTGCGCGAGCTTGATGGTCGTTAATCTTTGGAGGAAGTCCCTACTCACACCCGCGAAAGAAAACAAATAGTTCTTTATTTTTGTCTCTTTTTTGGGGGTGGGGGGGTGGGGGTCTCGTTATAATTTTTCATCTTTGATGTTAGCTGCAAAAGCTAGCTAAAAACAAACATTAACCAATTATCTATTTCCTCCTGTGGAAATTGAGGAGAATCCTCTGATAATGGAGGACGTAGCGGTCTGATTGGGATTTCAAGAGCTTCAGGCCAATGACATTGAAAAGGGACAGAGAATAAGGCAACAACATCTCTGGCTAATTTACTGAAGTGGCAACAGCTGTTGAATCTCACGTAGAAAACATGCCATAGAAAATCACACAGTGACAGAGTCAGCTGTTTCTATGAAATCAAAGCATTTCAACTCTCCTCCCAAGTGTCCATTCTACTTTAATTTATATGCATCCATACATAATAAATATATATTACATGATACAAATACAACGCATGATAAATGTATCTTCAACACTCTCTGTAGTGCTTGGACTACTAGTCTGTATCCCACGTGGCTCTCTTTTCTCTACATATTGTGGACCACTTTGACCAAGTCCCTATAGGGAATAGGGAGCCATGTGGGATGCAGTGTTGTTCACATTTTAGTAAGCAGTGGTCATGGTAACAGAAGAGGACAGAGGACTCACCATAGTGCCCACAGTGTACGTGGCTGCAGGACCAATCGTGTGGTGATATGGATCCGCTGTTGCATAGACTCTCCCATAACTGTATGGGAGAGAGGAGACCACACCATAGTCTTACAGCAAATTTTAGGCTAAATATACGTGAAGTGTGATCAGGATTCATTTTAATCAATGACATAATGTTTATTGTTTTAGACAAAAAATGGATATTCATTCACATTCAATATGATAATGAATTAATTATTTATTCTAACGGACCTAACCCCAAACAGGAAGGATCTGCACATGAGGTTTGTTTAAATTAAAGCCCTTAAGAGTTTTGATAACAGACAATTAGTATCGAGACAGAAAAAAAAATTAACATGAGACACTACCGCAATGGGGTCACGTTACAGACAGCCCAGCCTCTGGGGTCTGGAGACTAGAACTCTTAGTAATGTTACAGATAGCCCTGCCTCTGGGGTCTGGAGACTAGAACTCTTAGTAACGTTACAGACAGCCCTGCCTCTGGGGTCTGGAGACTAGAACTCTTAGTAACGTTACAGACAGCCCAGCCTCTGGAGACTAGATCTCTTAGTAACGTTACAGATAGCCCTGCCTCTGGGGTCTGGAGACTAGAACTCTTAGTAACGTTACAGACAGCCCAGCCTCTGGAGACTAGATCTCTTAGTAACGTTACAGATAGCCCTGCCTCTGGGGTCTGGAGACTAGAACTCTTAGTAACGTTACAGACAGCCCAGCCTCTGGAGACTAGATCTCTTAGTAACGTTACAGACAGCCCTGTGGGTTATACACGCTATAAATGTACATCGTAAAGGTGAGAGTTTGGGATTGCAGTGATTTGTTTTACCCATTTCAATTCATGAGAAAAAGAGTGAGTGTTTTATCTTCTGATAGAGGAATGTTAAACCAGTCAGATAGACAGAGGGAGTATATATATATATAGAGAGAGTTGAATTGAATTGAGAGAGAGAGGGATGAGAAAATAAGGGATACAGGGAGATGAAAAAGGTGAGAGGGAGAGAAATTAGACTTGCGACACAGGGACAGAGTGTATGAAGCAGAAAGAGTAGGAACAGAAAGCTGGGAATATTGGCAGAGACAATTGGCCCAGCGTCGTCCGGGTTAGGGGAGGGTTTGGCCGGGGTAGGCCGTCATTGTAAAATAAGAATTTGTTCCCTACTGGCTTGCCCAGTTAAATAAAAGGTTAAATAAAAAATATTAAATAAAGTGAAATGGGCAAATACAGGGTCCAATAGAGAACGAGAGACATGTTGTCTGTTCTAGGGGCATGTCTGCCCTCAACTCTTCTCCTCTCTGGCTCCTCGAACCCTCCTGTATCTCTCTCTGCCCTCAACTCTTCTCCTCTCTGGCTCCTACAACCCTCCTGTATCTCTCTCTGCCCTCAACTCTTCTCCTCTCTGGCTCCTCCAACCCTCCTGTATCTCTCTCTGCCCTCTCCTCTTCTCCTCTCTGGCTCCTCCAACCCTCCTGTATCTCTCTCTGCCCTCTCCTCTTCTCCTCTCTGGCTCCTCACTTCAATCCTCCTGTATCTCTCTCTGCCCTCTCCTCTTCTCCTCTCTGGCTCCTCACTTCAATCCTCCTGTATCTCTCTCTGCCCTCTCCTCTTCTCCTCTCTGGCTCCTCTCTGGCTCCTGAGTGGTGCAGTGGTCTAAGGCACTGCATCTCAGTGCTAAGAGGTGTCACTACAGTCCCTGGTTCAAATCCAGGCTTAATCCCATCTGGCCGTGTCCCATAGGGTGGCGCACTATTGTCCCAGTTTGGCTGGGGTTGGCCGTCATTGTAAATAAGAATTTGTTTCTTAACTGGCTTGCCTGGTTAAATAAAAATGTATAAAACAAATCTCTTCATTCCTCCTGTATCTCTCTCTGCCCTCTTCTACTCTCTGGCTCATTCCTTCTGTATCTCTCTTTCTCTGTCTCTGAAGGCTTATTCCCTGTCTATTCACTAGCGCTAGCTCAGAACTAATCCCACCCTCCTTCCTTTCATCCCTCTCTCTGAGACGGGACCAGGCGGGCCGCGTCGACCCCTCTATTTATTCCTCTCTTCCTCATCCCTCTCTCTGCTCCCTCGTTTGTTTGCTATCTTCCAAAAGCAAGGGATGCCAGTGGAGGTCTGGAGGGCATAGATAAGGCCCTGTACGGGTTAGGGCTAGGGTTGGGCTATCAGAGAGTAGAGGAGCAAAGAGAGATGGAAGAGGAATTAAAGGGTGGAGGAAAGGAGGGATGGAGGAGAGGTGGAGGGAGGGAATGATGGCAGGGTGGGAGCATGACATAATTGGAAAAAAGTGCAGAGAGGAGACGACTGAAAGGAGGGATGGATGAGAGGAAGACAGATAGGTGGTCAATGTGCAGGGGAGGAGATGTGAATAGATGGATGGATGGATGAAGAAGGAGGAGTGGAAATGGATGAAAATGAATCTACATCCTGTTACCTGTAAATAGATCATGTTACCACTATGCCAGCTGTCATGTCCTTCCTGTTGACATGCACCATTCAAGAACAATACTCCAATTGTCTGTAGCGTGAGCAAGACTGAAGCAGATAGGACATGGTTGTGGTGTCTGTGTAAAAGAGTTCCCCTGGGAAACAGAGGCAGCAATTCTCTCAGTTCCACACTGATCCACTCCCTCTAAGCCCTATTAGACAAGAATAAATAACACTCCATCCCTCAGTGAATTAACTGACTCACTTTAAATCACAAGAGCTTAAAAAGACGGAGGGAGAAGGGAGTGAGACTGGGGGAATAGGGAGTGAGACTGAGGGAGTAGGGAGTGAGACTGAGGGAGAAGGGATGGAGACTGGGGGAGTAGGGAGTGAGACTGAGGGAGTAGGGAGGGAGACTGAGGGAGAAGGGAGTGAGACTGGGGGAGTAGGGAGTGAGACTGAGGGAGTAGGGAGTGAGACTGAGGGAGAAGGGATGGAGACTGGGGAGTAGGGAGTGAGACTGAGGGAGTAGGGAGGAGACTGGGGAGAAGGGAGTGAGACTGGGGAGTAGGGAGGGAGACTGGGGGAGAAGGGAGTGAGACTGGGGGAGTAGGGAGGGAGACTGGGGGAGAAGGGAGGGAGACTGGGGGAGAAGGGAGGGAGACTGGGGGAGTAGGGAGGGAGACTGGGGGAGTAGGGAGTAAGACTGAGGGAGAAGGGAGTGAGACTGGGGGAGTAGGGAGGGAGACTGGGGAGAAGGGAGTGAGACTGGGGGAGAAGGGAGGGAGACTGGGGGAGTAGGGAGGGAGACTGGGGGAGAAGGGAGTGAGACTGGGGGAGAAGGGAGTGAGACTGGGGAGTAGGGAGGGAGACTGGGGAGAAGGGAGGGAGACTGGGGGAGTAGGGAGGGAGACTGGGGAGAAGGGAGGGAGACTGGGGAGAAGGGAGGGAGACTGGGGGAGTAGGGAGGGAGACTGGGGGAGTAGGGAGTAAGACTGAGGGAGAAGGGAGTGAGACTGTGGGAGTAGGGAGTGAGACTGGGGAGAAGGGAGGGAGACTGGGGGAGTAGGGAAAGAGACTGGGGGAGTAAGGAGGGAGACTGGGGAGAAGGGAGGGAGACTGGGGGAGTAGGGAAAGAGACTGGGGGAGTAGGGAGGGAGACTGAGGGAGAAGGGAGTGAGACTGTGGGAGTAGGGAGTGAGACTGTGGGAGTAGGGAGTGAGACTGGGGAGAAGGGAGGGAGACTGGGGGAGTAGGGAAAGAGACTGGGGGAGTAGGGAGGGAGACTGAGGGAGAAGGGAGTGAGACTGTGGGAGAAGGGAAAGAAAAGAAAGATGACATGAAAAGATACAGAAGGCAAAGGAGAGAGAGAGAAAAAGCGAGGGAGAACAGAAAGAGAGAATGAAATAACACAGCCAGACTTTCACCTGCTCTACTCTGCTTTTCACAATTCCCCCGTCGGCGGAGCATTGTCTAACAAATCTATGAGTATCTGTGGCCTACAGGCTCCCGATGCCACCGCCCCTTATCAGACCTGACACGCTCAATCTTCCCCAGATTAGTTCTCCCAATGCTGTCACGCAACCCACCCAACCCAGGGAGGAGAGCTCGGTGCCGGAGGCTGGGGGGGAAAGTAGCTGGAATTTTGGGGATAGGGGAGTGTGTGTGTGTGTTTGTGTGTGTGTGTGTGTTACCTGTCACTATATGCGGTTGCAGCCGTGGCTGCTGGCTGGGCGTATCTGTATGCTGCATAACCCCCCTGTGAAGAATACAGGAAGTTCTTGATAATAGACATAACAGCGTAGTGCTACAATATTTCAAACACATGACATTTATGAAAGAGAGAGAGAGAGAGAGAGAGAGAGAGAGAGAGAGAGAGAGAGAGAGAGAGAGAGAGAGAGAGAGAGAGAGAGAGAGAGAGAGAGAGAGAGAGAGAGAGAGAGAGAGAGAGAGAGAGAGAGAGAGAGAGAGAGAGAGAGAGAGAGAGAGAGAGAGACAGAGAGACAGAGAGAGCGAGAGAGACAGAGAGAGAGAGAGACAGACAGAGACAGACAGCGAGAGAGACAGAGAGAGAGAGAGAGAGAGAGAGACAGAGAGACAGAGAGACAGAGAGAGCGAGAGAGACAGAGAGAGAGAGAGCGAGAGAGACAGAGAGAGAGACAGAGAGAGCGAGAGAGACAGAGAGAGAGAGAGCGAGAGACAGAGAGAGAGACAGAGAGACAGAGAGAGCGAGAGAGAGACAGAGAGAGAGAGCGAGAGATAGAGAGACAGAGCGAGAGATAGAGAGACAGAGCGAGAGATAGAGAGAGAGAGAGAGAGAGAGAGAGAGAGAGAGAGAGAGAGAGAGAGAGAGAGAGAGAGAGAGAGAGAGAGAGAGAGAGAGACAGACAGACAGACAGACAGAGAGAGACAGACAGACAGAGACAGACAGAGAGAGAAAGATAGAGTTTGAGTAAAAAAAAATCTTTATTGGGTCTGGGAACCCACAACACAATAAACACTCATACAAAACCATATTTACACATCAATTAAAAACACCAGTCCAAATCCTCCTCCACTGTTACTAAACACAACAGCCTCTGAATACCCCATATACTCATAAACAGATCAATATTACTAACCAGTTTATAATAGACAAACTCAACCCTCAGTCTCGCTGCCAACATTCCCTCCAGCATTCCCACCACATCCACAGACCCCTGTCCCCGAATACTGTTCTTTCGGGTCTTCCATATCGCTACACACCCCTTCGACTAAACCTGTACTTTAGCCCAAATATAAACAGTTGGGAAGAGAAAACCTCTCCCAAAGCTGAGAACCAAGTAGTGATCAGGTCAATCATCCCAACCAACCTGGGACACTGTAAAAACAGATGTGCCAGAGACTCAGACTCCGCACAGAATGGACACCCTTCCCCAACTGTCGGATCCAGGTGTACCAGATGCATATGTGGCTATAGCTCCATGTATTATCCTCCATTGGAGGTCAGCTGTCCTCATTTCAATAGGCAGTTTGTATAAAGACCTCCAACAGCCTTTTGGGGATGCACCTGGACCAATCACACCCGCCCACCTCGTTGACTTTACCCCTTCCAGGGAAGAAGCACGGGAAACTTTTACACAGATTCCGTACATGCCCTTCTTTCCCACCTCCTTGACCTCCCCCAGCTCCGTGGTATGGAAGGAAAGCAGCATCCCCATGTCTTCCTCTAATGCCCCCGCCGCAGCACTAACAATCAGCGCAGGGACCACATAATCCAGACCCTCCTTCCACCTCTCAGAATTGGAAGTATCAGTCACATACTACAGATGAAGTACTGGCAAGGAATCACAGACCTCAGCGACGACCTTCCTCAGTAGGCGAGATGATCGGATCCCCCTCTTTCTCCCAGCTCCTCCAACGATCTGCTCCTGCTCCGCATCAGATGACCCAGCTTAGTACACCACACACCTAACAGGCATGAACGTAGGCTGGCTGAACCCAGAGCACGGGACTGGATGGCAGTATTGTAAAAAAAGAGGCTCTTCAAAAAGCCACATCCCTGGTGGCGTGCCGGCCTTACAGGACTTGACAATAACTCTCCAAGCCTGCAAAACAGACTCATAGAATGGAGTCAGGCCAGCCAAATCACCCCCCTCCAGCGTTAAGAGAAAAAGGTGCTTATCTAAGTCCAAACAACCCGCTCTCCTCATCAATGTATAGGCTGTGTCGACCCACCTAGAACCGTCACTGTACAACAGTCTCTGGGCTGCTTGAAGCCGGAAAGCCATGATCCTGGAAGAATTGTCCTCCAGGCCTTGCCCACCCTCGTGCAGTGGCAAGTACAGGGCCGCAGCTTTAATCCAATGTTGTCCAGAACAGAAGAAATTGACAAGGGTCCTCTGAAGCTCTTGTATCAGACCCCCCGGTGGCTGCAGAATCATTAGTCTGTGCCACAGGGTAGAGGCAGCAAGATTGTTAGCTACCAGTACCCTTCCCCTATAAGACAGCTGAGGTAGCACCCATTTCCACCTTGACAGTCTGGCACACACTTTCTCCACTACACCCTCCCAGTTCTTTTTCTGAAAGACATCAGAGCCCCAAAGTCTTCATCCCTTCTCTGCCCCACTGAAGCCCCCCAGGTAACTGTGGAGCGGACCCCGTCTGAAGCTGACCTGCCCACAGCGCTTCACTCTTTTCCCAATTGACTCTGGCTGAGGAGGCCGCCTCATACACCTTTAAAGCGTTTGAGAGAACCTTAACATCCTCACCCCCTGTAATAAAAACTGTCAGGTCATCTGCATACGCAGACAGTGCTATCGTGGGATCCTTCATTACACCTGGCACAGAGAAACCAGTAAGCCTCGCTCTTAAAAAACAAAGCATTGGCTCAATTGCCAGACTATATATCTGCCCTGAAATTGGGCATCCCTGCCTGATGCCCCTTTGGACAGGGATGAGGCAACTCAACCCCCCACCCTCACCATACATGAGGCCCCAGCATACAGTAAACTCATCCAAGACAAAAAGACATCCCCAAACCCAAAGGCTTTCATTGTTTTGAACAAGTACTGGTGGTACACAATATCAAAAGCCTTCTCCTGATCCAAAGAAAGTAAACCCACATTTACATCAGACAGTTTACAAATGTCTAAAACATCTCTTACTAGAAACAAGTTGTCAACAATAGAGCGATCAGGTACACAGTAAGACTGGTCCTTGTGGACCAACAATCCCAGATACTCTTTCAACCTGTTTGAGAGACATTTAGATACAAATATATATTCTGCACACAGCAAAGCAAAAGGTCTCCATTTTTTTATGAGAGCCAAATCCACCTTTTTTGGCAACAATGAAAGCACCGCACATTGACAGGATACAGGAAGAGAACCCTCATGAAAAGATTCACACACCACTTCATAAAAATCCTCCCCAATAGACCGCCAAAAGTGCATGTAGATCTCAGATGGTAAACCATCGATGCCAGGGGCTCGGCCTGTTGAGAGCTGCATAAGTGCTGTGGACAGCTCCTGCAGAGTAATGTCAGAGTCCAAAGCAGCTCTCTGCCCAGGGCCCAACTGAGGAGGTCCATGTAACAACTGTTCAGCGCACAGAGAATCACAATCCTCTGCCTTATAGAGGGCAGAGTAGAAATCCACAGCATGTTGGCGCATTTCACTGTGATCCGTGGTCACCTTCCTATCAGGGAGATGAAGGCAGACCATCTGTTTACGTTGTAATGTCGACTGTCCTGGTTAAAAAGAAACGCTAGGAGCATCCATATCATTGAGGGTAGCAAAACGAGACCTAATCAAGGCACCCTTCACTCTTTCATGTAGAAACGACCTCAGTTCATGTCTCTTGTCCTGTAAGTTCATGACTAGTCCTGGGTCATTCTGTTTGAGCAACTTCAATTCAATAGATTTGATGTCCTGTTCAAGGGCCCTGATAGTCTCTTTAACTTCAATACGAGACAGAGCAGTATACTGTTGACAAAACACTCGTATTTGGGCCTTCCCAACCTCCCATCATTGTCTCAAGGACTCAAAATTCCCTTTTGTAACCCTCCATTTTTCACAAAACATGACATCATGTAACAATTTAACATTAAAATACCAGTAAGGTGATGACCTTTGTGGACAGGACAAGTGAATATCAACAGTAACAATATGGTGATCAGAGAAACCCACAGGAGTAATATCACACCTTCCAACCCTACTACAGTAGTGCTCAGATACATACAACCTGTCTAACCTTGCTGCACTGACATGACCTTCATTAACTTTGAGCCAGGTGTACTGCCTAAGTTAAGCATTCCTTACTCTCCACACATCAGAAAGCTCAAACTCAGTTAATAGACCAGACAGGCAAGTAACTGACCGCAGGTGAGGTTCTTCAGCAGTGTGGTCAACAGTAAAATCCACTGTACAGCTCCAGTCCCCCCTTAAAACCAGACACCCCTCTTGGTCACACTGTCTTAAGGTTTCCTTTATTTATCAAATACAGCAATATGCTCTGTACCCTCATTAGGAGCATAAACATAAATAAATACAAATCTTAAACATAACATCTGCCTTGACCAATAAAACCTGACACTTGACAATCTCTGTTGTAGATACCACAGTCACCCCTAAGTCTGAGGAAAACAAAATCGCCACCCCAGCACTGAAATTAGTACTATGACTGAGTATATGCTGCCCTTCCCACCACATACCCCAGTCAACCTCATTAGCCTCTTCACTATGTGTCTCCTGTAGGAAAACTACATGAAGCCTTTTCTGTTTTATTACTTCTAATACCCAAGCCCTCTTATTCCTGCCCCTTCCCCCATTAATATTGAGAGAACCTCCCCTTAGTACCTCCATATAGAAAAGAGAAAGGAAAAGCAGAAGAAACCACAGAGAAACCAGACAAAGAGAAAAAAACGCCCTATGAGGCATGATCATCATCATCGTTTTAATTTTCTCTGAACCAATCCACGTTTCCCACTGCCTTTTGCTGCTGTGACAGCAGGAACACATTTCCTCAAGCAAAAACGCTTTTTCTCACTCAACTGGTCTAACCCCACCGTCTTCTGTAACATCACAGCTGACCTCAAACTTATCAACGTCAAAAAATCTGCCAATTTGACAGATTTCCCAAAAGTCTGATCCAGGAATCCATTTACCTCCTCTAGATTGTAAATTGAGTCGTCGCCAGCTGCTACCGTATCAAGAAAGATGTCCATATCCTTCTCCTGATCCTCCTCCACAGACCCCTGACTCCCCTCTTTCACATCCCTCTCAACACTCCCCACTAGCACCCCATCACTCATACCGGGCATCTCCTCCACTACCTGGGAGACTAGCCCCACCTGAACCTCCTCCTGTTCGTAGTGGGCATGTCCTCCACTACCTGGGAGACTAGCTCCACATGAACCCCCTCCTGTACCCCATTACTCGTAGTGGGCATGTCCTCCACTACCTGGGAGACTAGCTCCACATGAACCCCCTCCTGTACCCCATTACTCGTAGTGGGCATGTCCTCCACTACCTGGGAGACTAGCTCTACACGAACCCCCTCCTGTACCCCATTACCCGTAGTGGGCATCTCCTCCACTACCTGGGAGACTAGCTCCACATGAACCCCTCCTGTACCCCTTTACTGTAGTGGGCATCTCCTCCACTACCTGGGAGACTAGCTCCACATGAACCCCTCCTGTACCCCATTACTCGTAGTGGGCATCTCCTCCACTACCTGGGAGCCTAGCTCACATGAACCCCTCCTGTACCCCCATTACCCGTAGTGGGCATCTCCTCCACTACCTGGGAGACTAGCTCCACATGAACCCCCTCCTGTACCCCATTACTCGTAGTGGGCATCTCCTCCACTACCTGGGAGACTAGCTCCACATGAACCCCCTCCTGTACCCCATTACTCGTAGTGGGCATCTCCTCCACTACCTGGGAGACTAGCTCCACATGAACCCCTCCTGTACCCCATTACTCGTAGTGGGCATCTCCTCCACTACCTGGGAGCCTAGCTCCACATGAACCCCCTCCTGTACCCCATTACTCGTAGTGGGCATCTCCTCCACTACCTGGGAGCCTAGCTCCACATGAACCCCGGGTCCAGGTGTTACGAGGTCCACCTGCGCCCCTCCCTCCGCCTTCTCCCTATTCGGGAAAGCATGTCGCTTATGGCCAACATCTCCACACTCAAAACACTGTTGACTATCTATACTAGAATAAGCCATATACAGTCTGTTGTCATACTTGACTTTAAACGATAACTCCAAAGTCTGCTCCGGTGAGTCCAAAAACAGAAACACCTGTCGACCGAAACAACATAACCTGTTTCAGAGCCGGGTGTTTGAAACGGCATAACCTGTTTCAGAACCGGGTGTTTGAAACGACATAACCTGTTTCAGAGCCGGGTGTTTGAAACTACATAACCTGTTTCAGAACCGGGTGTTTGAAACGGCATAACCTGTTTCAGAACCGGGTGTTTGAAACGACATAACCTGTTTCAGAGGCGGGTGTTTGAAACTACATAACCTGTTTCAGAGCCGGGTGTTTGAAACGACATTATCTGTTTCAGAGCCGGGTGTTTGAAACGACATAACCTGTTTCAGAGCCGGGTGTTTGAAACGACATAATCTGTTTCAGAGCCGGGTGTTTGAAACGACATAACCTGTTTCAGAGCCTGGTGTTTGCAACCCAACGGGACAGTCTTAATTGAACTTGCAAACTTCCCAAACCTCAATAACTCACGCTCCAATAGCTAATTGGGAATAAACGGCGGTACATTTGAAATCGTTACCCTTGTTGACGGAGAAAAAAGCAGCGTGACTTGAATAAACATTCCTTTAAGAAGTACGCCATGCTCAACCATACAGTCAACAAGACGCTCTTCTATAAGAAAAACCACCACCGCTTTATTCATCCGTGACGCATAAGCAACATTCTCATAGCCTACCTTCTCTCCTACGGCGACCAGAAACTCCTCCACAGTGGCAGTAGCTTCAGTAACACACCTAAAGACGTGCCGAAGTGACATGGACGGCGTCCCCATTCGGGTCGCCATTCCCGCCAAAGTCAGGGTAATTTCGACACGAAAAAACTATATACTTAATTCTACCACAACAAGTAAATAAAAATAATAACCTTAATCATGCATAGAAGAAAATGGCTACCATCAAGAAAAGGAAAACCGAAAGAAAACCCAGGATATCTAACTCTTCACAACACTGGCACGCACTCACACACTTCCCAGCATGCACCAAAGACTCCCAGCATGCAGAGAAAGAGAGAAAGAGAGAGTGAGACAAAGAGAGAGACAGAGAGAGAGAGAGAGAGAGAGAGAGAGAGAGAGAGAGAGAGACAGAGAGAGAGAGAGAGAGACAGGCAGAGAGAGAGAGATTGAGACAGAGAGAGAGAGAGACGGAGAGAGAGAGAGAGAGAAGGAGAGAGACGGAGAGAGAGATTGAGTCAGAGAGAGACAGAGAGAGAGAGAAAAAGAGAGAAAGAGAGAGAGAGAGATTGAGACAGAGAGAGAGAGAGAGAGAGAGAGAGAGAGAGAGAGAGAGAGAGAGAGAGAGAGAAAATGTCTGTGCAGCAATTATTGAGAATGAATGGAGAGGGATGGGGTTGTTTGTGTTTGTGTATCATGTGTGTGTATGTGTATCACCATGGTGATTAACAAGGGTGTAATTAATGTGTGGGGCGGGTGAGAGAGGCTTATGGCACAGAGCCAGATTGAGCTGTTTCTGTGTTCAACATTGGAGAGAGGACAATGTGTGTATGTGTGTGTGTGTGTGTGTGTGTGTGTAGGGGGTGATGACTGAGATACAGGCTAATTGACCAATCAAGAGCCCTTGTTTCAATTACAGGAACATCTACTGTATTACTGTGGAACTGCAAACAAACTCAGACACTGGCTTAGATGCAAACACACGCATGCAAGCACGCGTGTTCCTCTGTGCGTGTGTGTGTTCCTCTGAGTGTGTGTGTGTGCGTGTGTGTCCAGGAGGAGCTATTTGAGTTTATAATATAATTCTGCAGTGTGACTACCTGTCTTCCTGCCAAGCAGTCTCTGGACCTAGTGTGGCATTGGGCAAGAAAATATATTTACGTGTGTGTGAGTGTGTGTGTGTGTGTGTGTGTGTGTGTGAGTGTTTGTGTGTGTGAGTGTTTCATTGTTATGAAAGATTCAGATGAGTGTTTGTGCCAAAGCTAGAGTTCACTCAGGAAGTGGGACGGCGGGGTGTGTGATGCCCAAGGGGGTTTTAAATTCTGCTGTCAGGTTGGCTTGGCACGCAAGGCAAGGGCCCCATCAACACAGAGAGACAGAGACAGAGACAGAGACAGAGAGACAGAGAGACACAGACAGACAGAGACATAGAGACACAGAGACAGAGACAGAGAGACAGAGACACAGAGAGACAGAGAGACAGAGACACAGAGAGACAGAGACAGAGACACAGAGACACAGAGACAGAGACACAGAGACAGAGAGACAGAGACACAGAGACAGAGACAGAGAGAAGAGAGACAGAGAGACAGAGAGACAGAGACAGAGAGAAGAGAGGAAAGAAGGATAATCACTTACGTATATCTCTGCACCATAGAAGGCGTCCTGGTAAACAACCCTGTGGGTGTAACAGAGAGACAAGTAGCTGCAGCATACTATCTCTGCATCTCAAATGGAACCCTATTCCCTATATAGTCCACTATTTTTGACTAGAGTGCTATGGGCCCTATGTAAGGAGTAGGGTGCCATTTGGGATGTAACCCATAGTCCAGTCCCCTAATCTACACACACAAGCACACACACAAGCACACACACACACACACACACACACACACACACACACACACACACACACACACACACACACACACACACACACACACACACACACACACACACACACACACACACACACACACACACACACACACACACACACACACCAGTCATCAGTAGGGCAGCTATGCCACTCCAGGTCATAGCACTCTCACTCACAGAGGAATAAAGGATGACACATCAAAAAAAGGGAGACAAATTTGGCCATTTTGGAATCAAATAGCAATTTTCCGCTCTATTAGAAGACGGCTTTTTGTTTTCCACTCGCCATTCATCTGTCACTGAGCGTGTGGGTGTATGAGTGTGTGTGGGTGTGTGTATACTCACGCTCCGTAGGCAGGGATGGGTGGGGGTGGGGGCGCGGCGCGGAATGTGTTATAGACGGCCCGCCCCCTCCCTCTCAAATGAGCTCCCCTATAGGCTACCGCTGCTCCTGTACTAGGGTAGGGAAAACCTGTCACTACAGGGAGAGAGGGGTGGGGCGAGGGACAGGGAGAGGGAGAAGGAGAGAGAGAGGGAGAGAAGGGTGGGGCGAGGGACAGGGAGACGGAGAGAGAGAGGGAGAGAGGGGTGGGGCAAGTGACAGGGAGAGGGAGAAGGAGAGAGAGAGAGGGAGAGAGGGGTGGAGCGAGGGACAGGGACAGGGAGAGGGAGAAGGAGAGAGAGAGAGGGAGAGAGGGGTGGGGCGAGGGAGAGGGAGAAGGAGAGAGGAAGGGAGAGAGGGTTGGGGCGAGGGACAGGGAGAGGGAGGAGAGGGAGAGAGGGGTGGGGCGAGGGACAGGGAGAGGGAGAAGGAGAGGGAGAGGGAGGAGGGAGAGAGGAAGACAGAGACGGTTAATTACAATGACAATTCATAATATTTGTAACTTAAATTACCCTCTATCTTTTTACTTTAATGTCTGTTACAATAGACCTTGATGTATGTGTGAACTAGACAGAGAGAGAGAGAACTAGATAGAGAGAGTGAACTAGGCAGAGAGGGAACTAGACAGAGAGGGAACTAGACAGAGAGAGGGAACTAGACAGAGAGAGGGAACTAGACAGAGAGAGGTAACTAGACAGAGAGAGGGAACTAGACAGAGAGAGGGAACTAGACAGAGAGAGGGAACTAGATAGAGAGAGGGAACTAGACAGAGAGAAGGAAATAGACAAAGAGAGAGAACTAGACAGAGAGAGAGAACTAGACAGAGAGGGAACTAGACAGAGAGAGGGAACTAGATAGAGAGAGTGAACTAGACAGAGAGAGGGAACTAGATAGAGAGAGTGAACTAGACAGAGGGAGGGAACTAGACAGAGAGAGTGAACTAGACAGAGGGAGGGAACTAGACAGAGAGAGTGAACTAGACATAGGGAGGGAACTAGACAGAGAGAGTGAACTAGACAGAGGGAGGGAACTAGACAGAGAGAAGGAAATAGACAAAGAGAGAGAACTAGGCAGAGAGAGAGAACTAGACAGAGAGGGAACTAGACAGAGAGACGGACCTAGACATGCAGAGGGAACTAGACAGAGAGAGAGAGATGGAACTAGAGAGAGTTAGATAACTAGACAAACACCTATAAAGAGAGAGAGAACTAGACAGAGAGGGAACTAGACAGAGACAGGGAACTAGACAGAGAGAGGGAACTAGACAGAGTTAGATAACTAGACAAAGACCTATAAAGAGAGAGGGAACTAGACAGAGAGAGGGAACTAGACAGAGAGAGAGAACTAGACAGAGTTAGATAACTAGACAAAGACCTATAAAGAGAGAGGGAACTAGACAGAGAGAGTGAACTAGACAGAGAGAGTGAACTAGACAGAGAGAGTGAACTAGACAGAGAGAGGGAACTAGACAGAGAGAGGGAATTAGACAGAGAGAGAGAACTAGACAGAGTTAGATAACTAGACAAAGACCTATAAAGAGAGAGGGAACTAGACAGAGAGAGGGAACTAGACAGAGAGAGGGAACTAGACAGAGAGAGAGAGAACTAGATAGAGAGAGTGAACTAGACAGAGGGAGGGAACTAGACAGAGAGAGAGAACTAGACAGAGTTAGATAACTAAACAAAGACCTATAAAGATAGAGGGAACTAGACAGAGAGAGGGAACTAGACAGAGAGAGAGAGAACTAGACAGAGTTAGATAACTAGACAAAGACCTATAAAGAGAGAGGGAACTAGACAGAGAGAGTGAACTAGACAGAGAGAGTGAACTAGACAGAGAGAGAGAACTAGACAGAGAGAGAACTAGACAGAGAGAGAGAACTAGACAGAGAGAGGGAACTAGACAGAGAGAGGGAACTAGACAGAGAGAGAGAACTAGACAGAGAGAGAGAACTAGACATAGAGAGAGAACTAGACAGAGAGAGGGAACAAGACAGAGAGAGGGAACTAGATAGAGGGAGGGAACAAGACAGAGGGAGGGAACTAGACAGAGAGAGTGAACTAGACAGAGGGAGGGAACTAGACAGAGAGAGTGAACTAGACAAAGGGAGGGAACTAGACAGAGAGAGTGAACTAGACAGAGGGAGGGAACTAGACAGAGAGAGTGAACTAGACAGAGAGAGTGAACTAGACAGAGGGAGGGAACTAGACAGAGAGAAGGAAATAGACAAAGAGAGAGAACTAGACAGAGAGAGAGAACTAGACAGAGAGGGAACTAGACAGAGAGACGGACCTAGACATGCAGAGGGAACTAGACAGAGAGAGAGAGATGGAACTAGACAGAGTTAGATAACTAGACAAACACCTATAAAGAGAGAGAGAACTAGACAGAGAGAGGGAACTAGACAGAGAGAGTGAACTAGACAGAGAGAGGGAACTAGACAGAGTTAGATAACTAGACAAAGACCTATAAAGAGAGAGGGAACTAGACAGAGAGAGGGAACTAGACAGAGAGAGAGAACTAGACAGAGAGAGGGAATTAGACAGAGAGAGAGAACTAGACAGAGAGAGAGAACTAGACAGAAAGAGAGAACTAGACAGAGAGAGGGAACTAGACAGAGAGAGGGAACTAGACAGAGAGAGAGAACTAGACAGAGAGAGGGAACTAGACAGAGTTAGATAACTAGACAAAGACCTATAAAGAGAGAGGGAACTAGACAGAGAGAGGGAACTAGACAGAGAGAGTGAACTAGACAGAGAGAGGGAACTAGACAGAGTTAGATAACTAGACAAAGACCTATAAAGAGAGAGGTAACTAGACAGAGAGAGTGAACTAGACAGAGAGAGTGAACTAGACAGAGAGAGGGAACTAGATAGAGAGAGAGAACTAGACAGAGAGAGGGAACTAGACAGAGAGAGGGAACTAGACAGAGTTAGATAACTAGACAAAGACCTATAAAGAGAGAGGGAACTAGACAGAGAGAGGGAACTAGACAGAGAGAGAGAACAAGACAGAGAGAGGGAACTAGACAGAGTTAGATAACTAGACAAAGACCTATAAAGAGAGAGGGAACTAGACAGAGAGAGGGAACTAGACAGAGAGAGGGAACTAGACAGAGAGAGGGAACTAGACAGAGTTAGATAACTAGACAAAGACCTATAAAGAGAGAGTGAACTAGACAGAGAGAGGGAACTAGACAGAGAGAGTGAACTAGACAGAGAGAGGGAACTAGACAGAGTTAGATAACTAGACATAGACCTATAAAGAGAGAGTGAACTAGACAGAGAGAGTGAACTAGACAGAGAGAGGGAACTAGACAGAGTTAGATAACTAGACATAGACCTATAAAGAGAGAGTGAACTAGACAGAGAGAGGGAACTAGACAGAGAGAGGGAACTAGACAGAGTTAGATAACTAGACAAAGACCTATAAAGAGAGAGTGAACTAGACAGAGAGAGTGAACTAGACAGAGAGAGGGAACTAGACAGAGAGAGGGAACTAGACAGGGAGAGAAAGAAAGAAAGAAAGAAAGAAAGAAAGAAAGAAAGAAAGAAAGAAAGAAAGAAAGAAAGAAAGAAAAAGGAGAAAGGGAATTTTGGAGTGAAAGAGAGAGAGATGGAGATCTAAGGATAGACAGAATGGAGGGAAAGAGAGAGAGATGGAGATCTAAGGATAGACAGAATGGAGGGAAAGAGAGAGAGATGGAGATCTAAGGATAGACAGAATGGAGGGAAAGAGAGAGAGATGGAGCACTAAAGATAAGAAAGAGAGTGTTGGAGGTGACACAAAATTCACTCTGTGCCTAGTTGAGAAAGAGAGAGTTGGAGACAGACCCAGTGTTCTGGCAGTGGGGTCAGGAAGCAGATGGGGTGTATTATTTTGGAGCAGCAGACACACACACTGGGAGGGGACAGCCCAGGGTCGGCAGGGACGGCAGAGTCGGCAGGGTCTGCCGAGGGGAGTGAGGGTTGGATGGGTTGCCAGCACACACACACCAGTGAGGACAGGAGTCTCAGTGTTTGCCAAGCCGAAGGTCCCTCTTTAACCTTCAATCAACACGTGAGCACAGCCTTCACGTACACAGGGCCAGTCCATAAACACTCACACACACACACACACACACACACACACACACACACACACACACACACACACACACACACACACACACACACACACACACACACACACACACACACACACACACACACACAGGCCAGTTCATAATGACCCACAATGGCCTGCATACAGATCAGTGGGCCCTCCTCTCTCATCTTAGTCTTTGTCTTGAGAAAGACTACAAACAACTACAAACTACAAGTTACAATGATAAACTATTGCAGCCAATCTGAGGAGTAACCCAAGGAGGGCTTGAACAGGCAGTGTTCTGAGGAGTAACCCAAGGAGGGCTTGAACAGGCAGTGTTCTGAGGAGTAACCCAAGGAGGGCTTGAACAGGCAGTGTTCTGAGGAGTAACCCAAGGAGGGCTTGAACAGGCAGTGTTCTGAGGAGTAACCCAAGGAGGGCTTGAACAGGCAGTGTTCTGACGAGTAACCCAAAAATATCAATTTCTCCCAAATCCACCTCCATATCTGATATTATGACCCTATTTTACCATACGTCTTTGTCCTCATATATTCAGTATTAGAGGTAGAAGTATGTGTGTATACATTGTGTGTTTGTGTGTTCATTATGTGTGTGTGTGTATCGTTATGTGTGTGTTTGCATTATGTGTGGCATGACGTACAATCAGTCTATTAGGTACACGATCGTTCTCTTGCAGACAGTGAGTCAGGTGGTCGTGGCTTGCTATATAAAGCAGGCAGACAGGCATCAAGGCATTCAGTCACTGTTCGATTGAACGTTAAGAATGGTTGAAACGAGTGACCTAAGTGACTTTGAGCGTGGTATGATCGGCCGGTGCCAGGCAGTTCCAGTATCTCAGAAACGTTCGGCTTCCTGAGCTTTTCATTGTGCAAGCTAAAAGGCGGGCCATAAACCAGCAAATAACGGCACAGTGGCAGAATGGCATCTCGGAACGCACAACGTGTTGGTCCTAGTCACGGATCGGCTACTGCAGCAGACGACCACACCAGGTTCCACTCCTATCAGCTAGAAACAAGAAGAACCATCTACAGTGGACACGCGATCACCTACACTGGACAACTGAGGTTCCTGTTACGTCATGCTGAGGGCCGAGTCAAGATCTGGTGTAATCAGCGTCCTGCCTTGTGTCAACGGTACAGGGCGGTGACTGTGGTGTACCGCCATCCAATTTTCAGCAGCTGGATGATTCAGGCTGTTCTGGAGGCAAAGTAAACTGTCCGGTGAGTGGATATGAATGCAATCTGTTGATGAGCTACATGTATATGGGTCTTAACTGCTACACCCGATAATAACCCATAACTTAAATGCTACAATCCATAATAACCCATAACTTACATGCTTCATTCCACAATAACCCATAATTTACATGCTACAGTGGCCCCATAATAACCCATAATTTACATGCTACAGTGGCCCCATAATAACCCATAACTTACATGCTACAGTGGCCCCATAATAACCCATAACTTACATGCTGCAGTGGCCCCATAATAACCCATAACTTACATGCTACAGCGGCCCCTATAATAACCCATAACTTACATGCTACAGCGCCCCCTATAATAACCCATAACATTTTTATTTTTTTATTTCATTTCACCTTTATTTAACCAGGTAGGCAAGTTGAGAACAAGTTCTCATTTACAACTGCGACCTGGCCGAGATAAAGCAAAGCAGTTCGATACAACAACACAGAGTTACACATTGGAGAAAACAAACATACAGTCAATAATACAGTAGAAAAAAAACTAATCTATATACAATGTGTGCAAATGAGGTAAGATAAGGAACGTAAGGCAATAAATAGGCCATGATGGCGAAGTAATTACAATATAGCAATTTAACACTGGAATGGTTGATTTGCAGTAGATGAATGTGGAAAGTAAAAATACTGGGGTGCAAAGGAGCAAGATAAATAAATGACTATGGTAGGGGAGGAGGTAGTTGGTTGGGCTATGTACAGGTGCAGTGATCTGTGAGCTGCTCTGGCGGCTGGTGCTTAAAGCTAGTGAGGGAGATAAGTGTCTCCAGTTCCAGTGATTTTTGTAGTATATAGCCTCGCTACTGTATATAACCTCTCTACTGTATATAGCCTCTCTACTGTATATAGCCTCGCTACTGTATATAGCCTCGCTACTGTATATAGCCTCTCTACTGTATATAGCCTCGCTACTGTATATAGCCTCTCTACTGTATATAGCCCCTCTACTGTATATAGCCTCTCTACTGTATATAGCCTCTCTACTGTATATAGCCTCACTACTGTACATAGCCTCTCTACTGTATATAGCCTCTCTACTGTATATAGCCTCGCTACTGTATATCAAGGGCAGTCAGGTCTGGAGTGAACCAAGGGCTGTATCTGTTCTTAGTTCTACATTTTTTGAAAGGGGCATGCTTATTTAAGATGGTGAGGAAGTTGCTTTTAAAGAACAACCAGGCATCCTCGATTGACGGAATATCCTGCCAGGATACCCGGGCCAGGTCAATTAGAAAGGCCTGCTCGCAGAAGTGTTTTAGGGAGCGTTTGACAGTGATAAGGGGTGGCCGTTTGACCGCGGGCCCATAGCGGATGCAGGCAATGAGGCAGTGGTCGCTGAAATCCTGATTGAAAACAGCAGAGGTGTATTTGGAGGGCAAGTTGGTCAGGATAATATCTATGAGGGTGCCCATGTTTACAGATTTAGGATTGTACCTGGTGGGTTCCTTGATGATTTGTGTGAGATTGAGGGCATCTAGCTTAGATTGTAGGACTGCCGGGGTGTTAAGCATATCCCAGTTTAGGTCACCTAACAGAACGAACTCTGAAGATAGATGGGGGGCAGTCAATTCACATATGGTATCGAGGGCACAGCTGGGGGCTAAGGGGGGTCTATAGCAGGCGGCAACAGTGAGAGACTTATTTCTGGAGAGATACATTTTTAGAATTAGAAGTTTGAACTGTTTGGGCATAGACCTGGAAAGTATGACAGAACTTTGCAGGCTATCTCTGCAATAGATTGCAACTCCTCCCCCTTTGGCAGTTCTATCTTGACGGAAAATGTTGTAGTTGGGTATGGAAATCTTAGAATCTTTGGTGGCCTTCCTAAGCCAGGATTCAGACACGGCTAGGACATCAGGGTTGGCGGAGTGTGCTAAAGCAGTGAGTAAAACAAACTTAGGGAGGAGGCTTCTGATATTAACATGCATGAAACCAAGGCTTTTTTGATTACAGAAGTCAACAAATGAGAGTGCCTGGGGACACACAGGGCCTGGGTTTACCTCCACATCACCCGAGGAACAGAGGAGGAGTAGGATGAGGGTACGGCTTAAGGTTATCAGAACAGGTCGTCTAGTGCGTTGGGAACAGAGAATAAAAGGAGCAGATTTCTGGGCGTGGTAGAATAGATTCAGGGCATAATGTGCAGACAGGGGTATGGCGGGGTGCGGGTACAGTGGAGGTAGGCCCAGGCACCAAGTGATGATAAGAGTAGTTGCATCTCTGGACATGCTGGTAATACTGGGTAAGGTCACCGCATGTGTGGGAGGTGGGACAAAGGAGGAATCTGAAGCATGTAGAGTGGGCCTATGGGGCTCCACTGTAAACTAAAACAATGATAACTATCCTAAACAACAGTAAACAGGGCATATTGACAATTGAGAGAGACATAAAGCAAACACAGGTGTTGATTGGGAGAGCTAGCTAAGACACAACGGGTAAGACCACAACAGCTAATCAGCTAAGACCACAACAATAGGTAAACTGCCGATGAATGGGAAAAGAGGGTTGGTTAGCTACACACAGGGCCTGAGTACGCGGCTGGGGCCAACAGATAAAAAAAAAGAAACAAAATGGAGTACAGTGATTAATGAATAGTCCAGCAGGCATCAGCTATGTAGCCGAGTGATCATAGGGTCCAGTGAACAGCAATAGATGGGACAGGGAAGCCGCGAGGTAGTCATTACTACGCCGGCACGCAGGAGACACAGCGTTTAAAGTTAAGAGTTAGACGGCCGGGGTTGGTAGAACCGTCTGCTCTGATGTCCGACAGCGGCCGGTTGCAGGTACAGCGGATGGAGTAATCGTCGGCAGACCAGACGAGGTGGTCGTGTCGAGAAGGGATCCAAGCCAGCTGGCGAAAGAGGTATTGTTGTTGTGGTACTTTCCTTTGCTAGCCGGGATATGTGCCTGGCTCGCGGATAACTGGTGCTAGCTCTGGGGCAGGGGCGTTAGCCACTATAGCCACTCGGTAGCAGTGATGAATCCGGTGCCAGGGTCGAGAGCTCACGGCAAGGAACCGGTGGAGTAGTGGGTTCTAGCCGTATTTGAGAGGAGGCCGGGAGGTTGGCCTGGCACAGGGCTGGATCACTCGATGGCAGCTAGCTATCTGTGGAGATCAGGTGTAGTGGTCCAGGGTTTACGGCAGGGATCCGGCGTTGTAGTAGAGAAACAGTCCGATGGTGGTAGGCTGGCAAGTATTATCCAAGCTAAAAAAGGGCTGGTGTCTGTGCAGAAGGTAAAGGCCGCTAGCGGTGGCTAACAGTGACTGAATAGCTAGTAGCTAGTTAGCTCGCTAGCTACCGATGGAGTTTTGTCTAAAAAGGTTAAAAAAAATAGCGGTTCCTGTAACACATTGGGTGAGGCAGGTTACCGGAAGGTATATTTAATATAAAATTGAAAAGAGATTGAAATAAATTTGAAATATACGAAAAATACAAAAGTACACGAGGGGACGAACAAAAACACGTCTGCTCTGCTACGCCATCTTAGGTTAAGATGCTACAGTGGCCCCCATAATAACCCCATAATAACCCATAACTTACATGCTACAGTGGCCCCATAATAACCCATAACTTACATGCTACAGCGGCCCCTATAATAACCCATAACTTACATGCTACAGCGGCCCCTATAATAACCCATAACTTACATGCTACAGCGGCCCCCATAATAACCCATGAATCATACAGACTCATATGGGAAGGTTGTTCCTGTCATAAGGACAAGTGCTGAGGAGAGGAAAATAGGACTAACGTATGTTCAGGGTTAGTGGGGTCATGTTACTTAAAACACACACTGAGTCACAGTATATGCTGAATGAGATTGGCTTAAGTGTGTGTGTGTGTGTGTGTGTGTGTGTGTGTGTGTGTGTGTGTGCATAAACTAGAATTGATCAGGGCTTGTGGTTGAATATGGAGTGTGAAAAATCCACATTTTGAGTTGTGAGTGTGTTGTATGTCTGCGAGGTGTTTTGTATGTGGAAGTGTTCATGTGTGTATAGTTGACTAAACACACATTAACTCCAGTCTCAGTCTTCGGACTGTGGGTACGTCCAAAATGGCACCCTCGTCCCCTATGGACCCTGGTCAAAGAAAGTGCACTATAAAGGGAATAGGGTGCCATTTGGGAAACAGATCCTAACTAAACATGGCCATGGCTTTCTGCGTTACGCCACAATTTACCAGCAGACTGCTTCCTCATCGGTCTTAGTCATACTGGAAGACTTCTCCTATACAGGTGTCTCCAGACTCCCATATCTAGCCTGTCTACCTTGTGTGTGTGTATGTGTGTTCTCGGGGACAGTGACAGAGAGTTAGCGCCTGATCAGGCTTAATTAAGCCTCAGACAATTAAAAAGCTTCTCTTATGCAGAGCGACAGTAGTGACTGCATAAATTTGTTTATTCTTTCATTCTAGTCCGTCGTGGGAATCGAACCCACAACCCGGGCGTTGCAAGTGCCGTGCTCTATCAACTGAGGCACACAGGACACCCCACACCCCACACAGGACACCCCACACCCCACACAGGACACCCCACGCAGGACATCCCACACAGGACACCCCACGCAGGACATCCCACACCCCACACAGGACACCCCACGCAGGACATCCCACACCCCACACAGGACACCCCACGCAGGACATCCCACACCCCACACAGGACACCCCACACAGGACACCCCACACCCCACACAGGACACCCCACACAGGACACCCCACACCCCACACAGGACACCCCACACCCCACACAGGACACCCCACACAGGACACCCCACACAGGACACCTCACACACACAGGAGAAACGGGTTCTTGTTTTAACAATAAAAGGCGGGGTCTGAAAAAGACAGTGACCTCGTCCGCGTTGGACGAATCAAATCATGGCAGAGTGAGACACCCTGGAGTCAAACTAATGTCACCCATCCAACCTGCACATTTAGCATATGTTAAAAAGCTCTGGGCCACTCCCCTTGTTATTTCCTTGCGCTTTGCATTTTAATCTTATTTGTTGTGTTCTGCTGCTAAACTGTATGCATATACTAAGACTAGGACACACACACACCGTGCGCAAACACATACGCACACAGACAATGGGAAAACACACACTCACACACCCTCTCTGCATACACTCAGACATAGTCAATCAATCACTATTGCATGTCCCTCATTGTCCTTCATACCCACACAGTCTACTCCACTCAGTCACACACACAGTTACACACACACAGTTACACACACACACACACACACACACACACACACACACCGTGGTCCTGGACACACACACACATAAGTGCAAACACACAGACACCCTCAAAAAGGCACAGTGATTAAATAATGAAGTGCCTCTCTATTCAACTCTACTCCATCAGTGTGGAAAAGGTTAAGAACCAAGTGGTCATTCTCACCTGGCATCCATGTGTGTGAATGCATGTGTCTATGCTTGTTCGTGTGTGTCTGTGTCGTGTGTATTTGACCAGCAGCTCTCTCTCTCTCTCTCTCTCTCACTCACTCACTCTCAATCTCATTCACTCTCTCCCCTCTCAATTTCAATTTAGAGGCTTTATTGGCATGGGAAACATATGTTAGCATTGCCAAAGCAAGTGAACTAGATTGTAAACAAAAGTGAAATTAAAATGTACAGTAAACATTACACTCAAAAGTTCCAAAAGAATAAAGACATTTCACATGTCATATTATGTGTAAATAGTTGAAGTACAAAAGGGAAAATAAATAAACACACATACAGTGCCTTGCAAAAGGATTCATCCCCCTTGGCGTTTTTCCTATTTTGTTGCATTACAACTTGTAATTTAAATCGATTTTTTATTTGAATTTCATGTAATGGACATACACAAAATAGTCCAAATTGGTGAAGTGAAATGAAAAAATAACTTGTTTAAAAAAGAAAAAAGGAAAGAAAAGAAAGAGAGAAAAGTGGTGCCTGAATATGTCTTCACCCCCTTTGCTATGAAGCCCCTAAATAAGATCTGGTGCAACCAAATACCTTCAGAAGTAATAATTAGTTAGATTGCACACAGGTGGACTATATTTAAGTTACCACTCATTTTCTGGGCAGTGTGCACATAGCCTGTCTTCTCTTGAGAGCCAGGTCTGCCTACGGCAGCCTTTCTCAATAGCAAGGCTATGCTCCCTGAGTTTGTACATAGTCGAAGCTTTCCTTAAATTTGGGTCAGTCACGGTGGTCAGGTATACTGTGTACTTTCTGTTTAGGGCCAAATAGTATTCTATTTTGCTCAGTTTTTTTGTCAATTCTTTCCGATGTGTCAAGTAATTATCTTTTAGTTTTCTCATGATTTGGTTGTGTCTTATTGTGTTGCTGTCCTGGTGCTCTGTGTGGTGTGTTTTTGTTTGTGAACAGAGCCCCAGGACCAACTTGCTTAGGGGACACTTCTCCAGGTTCATCTCTCTGTAGGTGATTGCTTTGTTATGGAAGGTTTGGGAATCGCTTCCTTTTAGGTGGTTGTAGAATTGAATGTCTCTTTTCTGTATTTTGATAATTAGCGGGTATCTGCCTAATTCTGCACTGCATTCATTATCCGCTCTCTCACTCTCTCCTCTCTCTCTCTAACCCCTCCTCTCTCTCTCTAACCACTCTCTCTCTCTCTTTCTCTCTCTCTCTCTCTCTCTCTCTCTCTCTCTCTATCCCCTCTCTTTCTCTCTCTCTGTGTCTATCTCTCTCTTTTTCTGTCTTTCTCTCTCTCTCTCTCTCTCTCTCTCTCTCTCTCTCTCTCTCTCTCTCTCTCTCTCTCTCTCTCTCTCTCTCTCTCTCTCATAAGCCGGTATATATGTGGTGTTGTGTATTCATGTGTGCATGTGGACACGTGCGTGCTCACGTGTGTGCGTTCTTTCTCTCTCTAACCTCTCCACTCTCTCTCCTCTCATCCGTCATTCTTTCTGAAAGGGATTTGAACACAATAAACCTGTGGCCAACCACAGGAATGGAGACGGAGTGTTCTGTCACACACACACATCATTTATGTGCTCCAATTCGGCTGATCCTCGCTCGGGAACGCCACACTGATAAAGAGTGATTAATGGCCATTACATCTCACTCTATTCCCTCCCAAAGTAGATTAAACGCAGCTCTAATTATTCCAGAAGAAATCCGGACCCAACACTTCCGCTACAGGAATATTACATTTTTCATATTTTGAAAGAAAAGGAGGGAGGAAGAGGAGTAGTGGAGGGAAGAGAGGATGGGAAGAGAGGATGGGAGAAGTGAGGGAGGCATAGAGGTTGTTTGGTAGGATTTATTTTCCTGTGATATTGCGACTGCTTCTTGTGGTAAGAATGGTATGCACACACACACACACACACACACACACACACACACACACACACACACACACACACACACACACACACACACACACACACACACACACACACACACACACACACCCCTCCACCATGGCTGCCACATGGGACTTGCAGAGGCATATGGTGTCGTTTAGGCTTGGCAAACTTTACTGGCATGTTTAAGCCGATTCAATATATTACGGTTCAGGATGGTGAGGGGAGTGGATGAGGGGGGAGGAGTGGGGAGGAAAGGGGAGTGGATGAGGGGAGAGGAGAGGGCAGGAGGGGGAGGAGAAATAAAATAGATGGATGGCTGTTATTTAGAGCTTGGCAGTAAAGCTGTCTTGGAATGAACAGATTTCAGTCTAATGAGCAAGATGGAGAGCTGTTAAAGTCCGCAGACAGCCACAGCACTTCCTCTAAATGAAAGGAGCATGTACACACACACAAATATATGCACACACTTATATACATACAAGAACGCACACACGTGAGCACGCACGTGTCCACATGCACACATGAATACACAACACCACATACATACCGGCTTATGTGAGAGAGAGAGAGAGAGAGAGAGAGAGAGAGAGAGAGAGAGAGAGAGAGAGAGAGATCTGTGCAGAATGAGGGAGACTCTATAGTCTTGTTGTTGTGGCTTGAGTCTGATACTTTATATTATAATTTTGGCCAGACAGCCTTAAGGGCGTTCAGGTGAAGATAGTGATTGGTTGCATTGTTGTGTCATTTGTATCAGTGGAGTTTTACCTGCATACAATTCAGGACCATAGACAGCTCCCACCATGGGGTTCAGCTTCCAGCCTAAAGAAAACACACAAGGGAGTGGTAGACTGTTAGATTAGCATCCCATTCACTTAGACAGACATTAGCTTAGCATCCCATTCACTTAGACAGACATTAGCTTAGCATCCCATTCACTTAGACTGAAGTTAGCTTAGCATCCCATTCACTTAGACAGACATTAGCTTAGCATCCCATTCACTTAGACTGAAGTTAGCTTAGCATCCCATTCACTTAGACAGACGTTAGCTTAGCATCCCATTCACTTAGGCTGACGTTAGCTTAGCATCCCATTCACTTAGACTGACGTTAGCTTAGCATCCCATTCACTTAGGCTGACGTTAGCTTAGCATCCCATTCACTTAGACTGACATTAGCTTAGCATCCCATTCACTTAGACTGACGTTAGCTTAGCATCCCATTCACTTAGACTGACGTTAGCTTAGCATCCCATTCACTTAGGCTGACGTTAGCTTAGCATCCCATTCACTTAGACTGACGTTAGCTTAGCATCCCATTCACTTAGGCTGACGTTAGCTTAGCATCCCATTCACTTAGACAGACGTTAGCTTAGCATCCCATTCACTTAGACATGTCCACTCAATCGAACATAACCTTTACATTTCACAACACTGATCTTTTGACGCTATGGATTGAATCTAGCCCTGATGTTAGCTTAGAATCCAATTCACTTAGACTGACATTAGCTAAGCAACACAATCAAAAAAGGTTACTAACTAATACAACAATAGGTCAGCAAGAAGAAATAGTGACAGGAAGAGAAGAAGTAGAGAGGAGAGGAGAAGAGACGAATGTTAAAGAAAGCAGAGGACAGTAGAGACATGATGATGGGATAGGAGGAGAGACATGATGATGGGATAGGAGGAGAGACATGATGATGGGATAGGAGGAGAGACATGATGATGGGATAGGAGGAGAGACATGATGATGGGATAGGAGGAGAGGAGAGACATGATGATGGGATAGGAGGAGAGACATGATGATGGGATAGGAGGAGAGATGACGATTGGATAGGAGGTGAGATATGATGATGGGATAGGAGGAGAGACATGATGATGGGATAGGAGGAGAGACATGACGATTGGATAGGAGGTGAGACATGATGATGGGATAAGAGGAGAGACATGATGATGGGATAGGAGGAGAGACATGACGATTGGATAGGAGGAGAGACATGATGATTGGATAGGAGGAGAGGAGAGACATGATGATGGGATAAGAGGAGAGACTTGAAGATGGGATAGGAGGAGAAACATGATGATGGGATAGGAGGAGAGACTAGAAGATGGGTTAGGAGGAGAGACATGATGATGGGATAGGAGGAGAGGAGAGACATGATGATGGGATAAGAGGAGAGACATGATGATGGGATAGGAGGAGAGACATGATGATGGGATAGGAGGAGAGGAGAGACATGATGATGGGATAGGAGGAGAGGAGAGACATGATGTTGGGATAGGAGGAGAGACATGATGATGGAATAGGAGGAGAGACATGATGATGGGATAGGAGGAGAGACATGATGATGGGATAGGAGGAGAGACTAGATGATGGGATAGGAGGAGAGACATGATGATGGGATAGGAGGAGAGACATGATGATGGGATAGGAGGAGAGACATGATGATGGGATAGGAGGAGAGGAGAGACATGATGATTGGATAGGAGGAGAGACATGATGATGGGATAGGAGGAGAGACATGATGATGGGATAGGAGGAGAGACTTGAAGATGGGATAGGAGGAGAGACTTGAAGATGGGATAGGAGGAGAGACATGAAGATGGGATAGGAGGAGAGACATGATGATGGGATAGGAGGAGAGGAGAGACATGATGATGGGATAAGAGGAGAGACATGATGATGGGATAGGAGGAGAGACATGATGATGGGATAGGAGGAGAGACATGATGATGGGATAGGAGGAGAGACTAGATGATGGGATAGGAGGAGAGACATGATGATGGGATAGGAGGAGAGACATGATGATGGGATAGGAGGAGAGACATGGTGATGGGATAGGAGGAGAGGAGAGACATGATGATGGGATAGGAGGAGAGACATGATGATGGGATAAGAGGAGAGACATGATGATGGGATAGGAGGAGAGACATGATGATGGGATAGGAGGAGAGACATGATGATGGGATAGGAGGAGAGACATGATGATGGGATAGGAGGAGAAACATGATGATGGGATAGGAGGAGAGACATGATGATGGGATAGGAGGAGAGGAGAGAAATGATGATGGGATAGGAGGAGAGGAGAGACATGATGTTGGGTTTGGAGGAGAGACATGATGATGGATTAGGAGGAGAGACATGATGATGGGATAGGAGGAGAGACTAGATGATGGGATAGGAGGAGAGACATGATGATGGGATAGGAGGAGAGACATGATGATGGGATAGGAGGAGAAACATGATGATGGGATAGGAGGAGAGACATGATGATGGGATAGGAGGAGAGACATGATGATGGGATAGGAGGAGAGACATGATGATGGGATAGGAGGAGAGACATGACGATTGGATAGGAGGTGAGATATGATGATGGGATAGGAGGAGAGACATGATGATGGGATAGGAGGAGAGACATGATGATGGGATAGGAGGAGAGACATGATGATGGGATAGGAGGAGAGACATGATGATGGGATAGGAGGAGAGGAGAGACATGATGATGGGATAGGAGGAGAGACACGATGATGGGATAGGAGGAGAAACACGATGATGGGATAGGAGGAGAGACATGATGATGGGATAGGAGGAGAGACATGATGATGGGATAGGAGGAGAGACATGATGATGGGATAAGAGGAGAGACTTGAAGATGGGATAGGAGGAGAAACATGATGATGGGATAGGAGGAGAGACTTGAAGATGGGATAGGAGGAGAGACATGATGATGGAATAGGAGGAGAGACATGATGATGGGATAGGAGGAGAGACATGATGATGGGATAGGAGAAGAGACATGATGATGGGATAGGAGGAGAGACATGATGATGGAATAGGAGGAGAGGAGAAACATGGTGATGGGATAGGAGGAGTGACATGATGATGGAATAGGAGGAGAGGAGAGACATGATGATGGGATAGGAGGAGAAACATGATGATGGGATAGGAGGAGAAACATGATGATGGGATAGGAGGAGAGACATGATGATGGGATAGGAGGAGAGACTTGAAGATGGGATAGGAGGAGAAACATGATGATGGGATAGGAGGAGAGACTTGAAGATGGGATAGGAGGAGAGACATGATGATGGGATAGGAGAAGAGGAGAGACATGATGATTGGATAGGAGGAGAGACATGATGATGGGATAGGAGGAGAGACATGATGATGTGATAGGAGGAGAGACATGATGATGGGATAGGAGGAGAGACATGATGATGGGATAGGAGGAGAAACATGATGATGGGATAGGAGGAGAGACTTGAAGATGGGAAAGGAGGAGAGACATGATGATGGGATAGGAGAAGAGGAGAGACATGATGATGGGATAGGAGGAGAGATATGATGATGGGATAGGAGGAGAGACATGATGATGGGATAGGAGGAGAGGAGAGACATGATGATGGGATAGGAGGAGAGACATGATGATGGGATAGGAGGAGAGACATGATGATAGGATAGGAGGAGAGGAGAGACATGATGATGGGATAGGAGGAGTGGAGAGACATGATGATGGGATAGGAGGAGAGACTTGATGATGGGATAGGAGGAGAGACATGATGATGGGATAGGAGGAGAGACATGATGATGGGAATAGGAGAAGAGGAGAGACATGATGATGGGATAGGAGGAGAGACTTGATGATGGGATAGGAGGAGAGACATGATGATGGGATAGGAGGAGAGACATGAAGATGGGATAGGAGGAGAGACATGATGATGGGATAGGAGGAGAGACATGATGATGGGATAGGAGGAGAGACATGATGATTGGATAGGAGGAGAGACATGATGATGGGATAGGAGGAGAGACATGATGATGGGATAGGAGGAGAGACATGATGATTGGATAGGATGAGAGACATGATGATTGGATAGGAGGAGAGACATGATGATGGGATAGGAGGAGAGACATGACGATTGGATAGGAGGAGAGACATGATGATTGGATAGGAGGAGAGACATGACGATTGGATAGGAGGTGAGACATGATGATGGGATAGGAGGAGAGACATGATGATGGGATAGGAGGAGAGACATGACGATTGGATAGGAGGAGAGACATGATGATTGGATAGGAGGAGAGGAGAGACATGATGATGGGATAAGAGGAGAGACTTGAAGATGGGATAGGAGGAGAAACATGATGATGGGATAGGAGGAGAGACTAGAAGATGGGTTAGGAGGAGAGACATGATGATGGGATAGGAGGAGAGGAGAGACATGATGATGGGATAAGAGGAGAGACATGATGATGGGATAGGAGGAGAGACATGATGATGGGATAGGAGGAGAGACATGATGATGGGATAGGAGGAGAGGAGAGACATGATGATGGGATAGGAGGAGAGGAGAGACATGATGTTGGGATAGGAGGAGAGACATGATGATGGAATAGGAGGAGAGACATGATGATGGGATAGGAGGAGAGACATGATGATGGGATAGGAGGAGAGACTAGATGATGGGATAGGAGGAGAGACATGATGATGGGATAGGAGGAGAGACATGATGATGGGATAGGAGGAGAGACATGATGATGGGATAGGAGGAGAGGAGGACATGATGATTGGGATAGGAGGAGAGACATGATGATGGGATAGGAGGAGAGACATGATGATGGGATAGGAGGAGAGACTTGAAGATGGGATAGGAGGAGAGACTTGAAGATGGGATAGGAGGAGAGACATGAAGATGGGATAGGAGGAGAGACATGATGATGGGATAGGAGGAGAGGAGAGACATGATGATGGGATAAGAGGAGAGACATGATGATGGGATAGGAGGAGAGACATGATGATGGGATAGGAGGAGAGACATGATGATGGGATAGGAGGAGAGACTAGATGATGGGATAGGAGGAGAGACATGATGATGGGATAGGAGGAGAGACATGATGATGGGATAGGAGGAGAGACATGGTGATGGGATAGGAGGAGAGGAGAGACATGATGATGGGATAGGAGGAGAGACATGATGATGGGATAAGAGGAGAGACATGATGATGGGATAGGAGGAGAGACATGATGATGGGATAGGAGGAGAGACATGATGATGGGATAGGAGGAGAGACATGATGATGGGATAGGAGGAGAAACATGATGATGGGATAGGAGGAGAAACATGATGATGGGATAGGAGGAGAGGAGAGACATGATGATGGGATAGGAGGAGAGGAGAGACATGATGTTGGGTTTGGAGGAGAGACATGATGATGGATTAGGAGGAGAGACATGATGATGGGATAGGAGGAGAGACTAGATGATGGGATAGGAGGAGAGACATGATGATGGGATAGGAGGAGAGACATGATGATGGGATAGGAGGAGAAACATGATGATGGGATAGGAGGAGAGACATGATGATGGGATAGGAGGAGAGACATGATGATGGGATAGGAGGAGAGACATGATGATGGGATAGGAGGAGAGACATGACGATTGGATAGGAGGTGAGATATGATGATGGGATAGGAGGAGAGACATGATGATGGGATAGGAGGAGAGACATGATGATGGGATAGGAGGAGAGACATGATGATGGGATAGGAGGAGAGACATGATGATGGGATAGGAGGAGAGGAGAGACATGATGATGGGATAGGAGGAGAGACATGATGATGGGATAGGAGGAGAGACATGATGATGGGATAGGAGGAGAGACATGATGATGGGATAGGAGGAGAGACATGATGATGGGATAGGAGGAGAGACATGATGATGGGATAAGAGGAGAGACATGATGATGGGATAGGAGGAGAGACTTGAAGATGGGATAGGAGGAGAAACATGATGATGGGATAGGAGGAGAGACTTGAAGATGGGATAGGAGGAGAAACATGATGATGGGATAGGAGGAGAGACTTGAAGATGGGATAGGAGGAGAGACATGATGATGGGATAGGAGGAGAGGAGAGACATGATGATGGGATAGGAGGAGAGACATGATGATGGGATAGGAGGAGAAACATGATGATGGGATAGGAGGAGAGACATGATGATGGGATAGGAGGAGAGACATGATGATGGGATAGGAGGAGAGACATGATGATGGGATAAGAGGAGAGACATGATGATGGGATAGGAGGAGAGACTTGAAGATGGGATAGGAGGAGAAACATGATGATGGGATAGGAGGAGAGACTTGAAGATGGGATAGGAGGAGAAACATGATGATGGGATAGGAGGAGAGACTTGAAGATGGGATAGGAGGAGAGACATGATGATGGAATAGGAGGAGAGACATGATGATGGGATAGGAGGAGAGACATGATGATGGGATAGGAGGAGAGACATGATGATGGGATAGGAGGAGAGACATGGTGATGGGATAGGAGGAGAGGAGAGACATGATGATGGGATAGGAGGAGAGACATGATGATGGGATAAGAGGAGAGACATGATGATGGGATAGGAGGAGAGACATGATGATGGGATAGGAGGAGAGACATGATGATGGGATAGGAGGAGAGACATGATGATGGGATAGGAGGAGAAACATGATGATGGGATAGGAGGAGAAACATGATGATGGGATAGGAGGAGAGGAGAGACATGATGATGGGATAGGAGGAGAGGAGAGACATGATGTTGGGTTTGGAGGAGAGACATGATGATGGATTAGGAGGAGAGACATGATGATGGGATAGGAGGAGAGACTAGATGATGGGATAGGAGGAGAGACATGATGATGGGATAGGAGGAGAGACATGATGATGGGATAGGAGGAGAAACATGATGATGGGATAGGAGGAGAGACATGATGATGGGATAGGAGGAGAGACATGATGATGGGATAGGAGGAGAGACATGATGATGGGATAGGAGGAGAGACATGATGATTGGATAGGAGGTGAGATATGATGATGGGATAGGAGGAGAGACATGATGATGGGATAGGAGGAGAGACATGATGATGGGATAGGAGGAGAGACATGATGATGGGATAGGAGGAGAGACATGATGATGGGATAGGAGGAGAGACATGATGATAGGAGGAGAGACATGATGATGGGATAGGAGGAGAGACATGATGATGGGATAGGAGGAGAGGAGACATGATGATGGGATAGGAGGAGAGACACGATGATGGGATAGGAGGAGAAACACGATGATGGGATAGGAGGAGAGACATGATGATGGGATAGGAGGAGAGACATGATGATGGGATAGGAGGAGAGACATGATGATGGGATAAGAGGAGAGACATGATGATGGGATAGGAGGAGAGACTTGAAGATGGGATAGGAGGAGAAACATGATGATGGGATAGGAGGAGAGACTTGAAGATGGGATAGGAGGAGAAACATGATGATGGGATAGGAGGAGAGACTTGAAGATGGGATAGGAGGAGAGACATGATGATGGGATAGGAGGAGAGACATGATGATGGGAGAGACATGATGATGGGATAGGAGGAGAGACATGATGATGGGATAGGAGAAGAGACATGATGATGGGATAGGAGGAGAGACATGATGATGGAATAGGAGGAGAGGAGAAACATGGTGATGGGATAGGAGGAGTGACATGATGATGGAATAGGAGGAGAGGAGAGACATGATGATGGGATGGGAGGAGAAACATGATGATGGGATAGGAGGAGAAACATGATGATGGGATAGGAGGAGAGACATGATGATGGGATAGGAGGAGAGACATGATGATGGGATAGGAGGAGAGACATGATGATGGGATAGGAGGAGAGACATGATGATGGGATAGGAGGAGAGACATGATGATGGGATAGGAGGAGACATGATGATGGGATAGGAGGAGAGACATGATGATGGGATAGGAGGAGAGACATGATGATGGGATAGGAGGAGAGACATGATGATGGGATAGGAGGAGAGACATGATGATGGGATAGGAGGAGACTTGAAGATGGGATAGGAGGAGGAGACATGATGATGGGATAGGAGGAGAGACACATGATGATGGGATAGGAGGAGAGACTTGAAGATGGGATAGGAGGAGAAACATGATGATGGGATAGGAGGAGAGACATGATGATGGGATAGGAGGAGAGACATGATGATGGAATAGGAGGAGAGACATGATGATGGGATAGGAGGAGAGACATGATGATGGGATAGGAGAAGAGACATGATGATGGGATAGGAGGAGAGACATGATGATGGAATAGGAGGAGAGGAGAAACATGGTGATGGGATAGGAGGAGTGACATGATGATGGAATAGGAGGAGAGGAGAGACATGATGATGGGATGGGAGGAGAAACATGATGATGGGATAGGAGGAGAAACATGATGATGGGATAGGAGGAGAGACATGATGATGGGATAGGAGGAGAGACTTGAAGATGGGATAGGAGGAGAAACATGATGATGGGATAGGAGGAGAGACATGATGATGGGATAGGAGGAGAGACATGATGATGGGATAGGAGGAGAGACATGATGATGGGATAGGAGGAGAGACATGATGATGGGATAGGAGGAGAGAGACATGATGATGGGATAGGAGGAGAGAGACATGATGATGGGATAGGAGGAGAGACATGATGATGGGATAGGAGGAGAGGCATGATGATGGGATAGGAGGAGAGACATGATGATGGGATAGGAGAAGAGGAGAGACATGATGATTGGATAGGAGGAGAGACATGATGATGGGATAGGAGGAGAGACATGATGATGGGATAGGAGGAGACATGATGATGGGATAGGAGGAGAGACATGATGATGGGATAGGAGGAGATGATGATGGGATAGGAGGATGATGGGATAGGAGGAGACATGATGATGGGATAGGAGGAGAGACATGATGATGATAGGAGGAGAGACATGATGATGGGATAGGAGGAGAGACATGATGATGGGATAGGAGGAGAGACATGATGATGGGATAGGAGAGACATGATGATGGGATAGGAGGAGAGACATGATGATGGGATAGGAGGAGAGACATGATGATGGGATAGGAGGAGAGACATGATGATGGGATAGGAGGAGAGACATGATGATGGGATAGGAGAGAGACATGATGATGGGATAGAGGAGACATGATGATGGGATAGGAGGAGAGACATGATGATGGGATAGGAGGAGAGACATGATGATGGGATAGGAGGAGAGACATGATGATGGGATAGGAGGAGAGAGAGACATGATGATGGGATAGGAGGAGAAACATGATGATGGGATAGGAGGAGAGACTTGAAGATGGGATAGGAGGAGAGACATGATGATGGGATAGGAGGAGGAGACATGATGATGGGATAGGAGGAGCATGATGATGGGATAGGAGGAGAGACATGATGATGGGATAGGAGGAGAGACATGATGATGGGGATAGGAGGAGAGACATGATGATGGGATAGGAGGAGAGAACATGATGATGGGATAGGAGGAGAGACATGATGATGGGATAGGAGGAGAGACATGATGATGGGATAGGAGGAGAGACATGATGATGGGATAGGAGGAGAGACATGATGATGGGATAGGAGGAGAGACATGATGATGGGATAGGAGGAGAGGAGAGACATGATGATGGGATAGGAGGAGAGACATGATGATGGGATAGGAGGAGAGCATGATGATGGGATAGATGAGAGAGGAGGAGAGACATGATGATGGATAGGAGGAGGAGAGACATGATGATGGGATAGGAGAGAGAGACATGATGATGGGATAGGAGGAGAGACATGATGATGGGATAGGAGGAGAGACATGATGATGGGATAGGAGGAGAGATGATGATGGGATAGGAGGAGAGACATGATGATGGGATAGGAGAGACATGATGATGGGATAGGAGGAGAGACATGATGATGGGATAGGAGGAGAGGAGAGACATGATGATGGATAGGAGGAGAGACATGATGATGGGATAGGAGGAGAGACATGATGATGGGATAGGAGGAGAGACATGATGATGGGATAGAGGAGAGACATGATGATGGGATAGGAGGAGAGGAACATGATGATGGGATAGGAGGAGAGACTTGATGATGGGATAGGAGGAGAGACATGATGATGGGATAGGAGGATGATGGGATAGGAACATGATGATGGGATAGGAGGAGAGACTTGATGATGGATAGGAGGAGAGACATGATGATGGGATAGGAGGAGAGGAGACATGATGATGGGATAGGAGGAGAGAGGAGAGACATGATGATGGGATAGGAGGAGAGACATGATGATGGGATAGATGGATAGGAGGAGAGACATGATGATGGGAGAAGAGGAGAGACATGATGATGGGATAGGAGGAGAGACATGATGATGGGATAGGAGGAGACATGAGGATGGATGATGGGAGAGAGAGACATGATGATGGGATAGGAGGAGAGACATGATGATGGATAGGAGGAGAGACATGATGATGGGATAGGAGGAGAGACATGATGATGGGATAGGGAGAGGGAGAGACATGATGATGGGATAGGAGGAGAGAGATGATGGGATAGGAGGGAACATGATGATGATGGAGGAGAGGAGGAACATGATGATGGGATAGGAGAGAGACATGATGATGGGATAGGAGGACATGATGGGATAGGAGGAGAGACATGATGATGGGATAGGAGGAGAGACATGATGATGGGAGGAGGAGGAGACATGATGATGGGATAGGAGGAGAGACATGATGATGGGATAGGAGGAGAGACATGATGATGGGATAGGAGGAGAGACATGATGATGGGATAGGAGGAGAGACATGATGATGGGATAGGAGGAGAGACATGATGATGGGATAGGAGGAGAGACATGATGATGGGATAGGAGAAGAGGAGAGACATGATGATGGGATAGGAGGAGAGACATGATGATGGGATAGGAGGAGAGACATGATGATAGGATAGGAGGAGAGGAGAGACATGATGATGGGATAGGAGGAGTGGAGAGACATGATGATGGGATAGGAGGAGAGACTTGATGATGGGATAGGAGGAGAGACATGATGATGGGATAGGAGGAGAGACATGATGATGGAATAGGAGAAGAGGAGAGACATGATGATGGGATAGGAGGAGAGACTTGATGATGGGATAGGAGGAGAGACATGATGATGGGATAGGAGGAGAGACATGAAGATGGGATAGGAGGAGAGACATGATGATGGGATAGGAGGAGAGACATGATGATGGGATAGGAGGAGAGACATGATGATTGGATAGGAGGAGAGACATGATGATGGGATAGGAGGAGAGACATGATGATGGGATAGGAGGAGAGACATGATGATGGGATAGGAGGAGAGACATGATGATGGGATAGGAGGAGAGACATGATGATTGGATAGGAGGAGAGACATGATGATTGGATAGGAGGAGAGACATGATGATGGGATAGGAGGAGAGACATGATGATGGGATAGATGGAGAGACATGATGATTGGATAGAAGGAGAGACATCATGATGGGACAGGAGTAGAGACATGATGATGGGATAGGAGGAGAGACATGATGATGGGATAGGAGGAGAGACATGATGATGGGATAGGAGGAGAGGAGAGACATGATGATGGGATAAGAGGAGAGACATGATGATGGGATAGGAGGAGAGACATGATGATGGGATAGGAGGAGAGACTTGAAGATGGGATAGGAGGAGAAACATGATTATGGGATAGGAGGAGAGACTTGAAGATGGGATAGGAGGAGAGACATGATGATGGGATAGGAGGAGAGGAGAGACATGATGATGGGATAGGAGGAGAGGAGAGACATGATGATGGGATAGGAGGAGAGACATGATGATGGGATAGGAGGAGAGACATGATGATGGGATAGGAGGAGAAACATGATGATGGGATAGGAGGAGAGACTTGAAGATGGGATAGGAGGAGAAACATGATGATGGGATAGGAGAAGAGGAGAGACATGATGATGGGATAGGAGGAGAGACATGATGATGGGATAGGAGGAGAGACATGATGATGGGATAGGAGGAGAGACTTGAAGATGGGAAAGGAGGAGAGACATGATGATGGGATAGGAGAAGAGGAGAGACATGATGATGGGATAGGAGGAGAGACATAATGATGGGATAGGAGGAGAGACATGATGATGGTATAGGAGGAGAGACATGATGATGGGATAGGAGGAGAGGAGAGACATGATGATGGGATAGGAGGAGAGACATGATGATGGGATAGGAGGAGAAACATGATGATGGGATAGGAGGAGAGACATGATGATGGGATAGGAGGAGAGGAGAGACATGATGATGGGATAGGAGGAGAGGAGAGACATGATGATGGGATAGGAGGAGAGACTTGATGATGGGATAGGAGGAGAGACATGATGATGGGATAAGAGGAGAAACATGATGATGGGATAGGAGGAGAGACATGATGATGGGATAGGAGGAGAGGAGAGACTTGATGATGGGATAGGAGGAGAGACTTGATGATGGGATAGGAGAGGAGAGACATGATGATGGGATAGGAGGAGAGACATGATGATGGGATAGGAGGAGAGACATGATGATGGAATAGGAGGAGAGGAGAGACATGATGATGGGATAGGAGGAGAGACTTGATGATGGGATAGGAGGAGAGACATGATGATGGGATAGGAGGAGAGACATGATGATGGGATAGGAAGAGAGACATGATGATGGGATAGGAGGAGAGACATGATGATGGGATAGGAGGAGAAACATGATGATGGGATAGGAGGAGAGACTTGAAGATGGGAAAGGAGGAGAAACATGATGATGGGATAGGAGGAGAGACATGAAGATGGGATAGGAGGAGGAGAGACATGATGATGGGATAGGAGGAGAAGAGGAGAGACATGATGATGGGATAGGAGGAGAGACATGATGATGGGATAGGAGGAGAGACATGATGATGGGATAGGAGGAGAGACATGATGATTGGATAGGAGGAGAGACTTGAAGATGGGATAGGAGGAGAGACATGATGATGGGATAGGAGGAGAGGAGAGACATGATGATGGGATAGGAGGAGAGGAGAGACATGATGATGGGATAGGAGGAGAGACATGATGATGGGATAGGAGGAGAGACATGATGATGGGATAGGAGGAGAGACTTGAAGATGGGATAGGAGGAGAAACATGATGATGGGATAGGAGGAGAGACTTGAAGATGGGATAGGAGGAGAAACATGATGATGGGATAGGAGGAGAGACATGAAGATGGGATAGGAGGAGAGACATGATGATGGGATAGGAGAAGAGGAGAGACATGATGATGGGATAGGAGGAGAGACATGATGATGGGATAGGAGGAGAGACATGATGATGGGATAGGAGGAGAGACATGATGATGGGATAGGAGGAGAGACATGATGATGGTATAGGAGGAGAGACATGATGATGGGATAGGAGGAGAGGAGAGACATGATGATGGGATAGGAGGAGAGACATGATGATGGGATAGGAGGAGAAACATGATGATGGGATAGGAGGAGAGACATGATGATGGGATAGGAGGAGAGACATGATGATGGGATAGGAGGAGAGGAGAGACATGATGATGGGATAGGAGGAGAGACTTGATGATGGGATAGGAGGAGAGACATGATGATGGGATAAAAGGAGAAACATGATGATGGGATAGGAGGAGAGACATGATGATGGGATAGGAGGAGAGACATGATGATGGGATAGGAGGAGAGGAGAGACATGATGATGGGATAGGAGGAGAGACATGATGATGGGATAGGAGGAGAGGAGAGACATGATGATGGGATAGGAGGAGAGAGATGATGATTGGATAGGAGGAGAGACATGATGATGGGATAGGAGGAGAAACTTGATGATGGGATAGGAGGAGAGACATGATGATGGGATAAGAGGAGAAACATGATGATGGGATAGGAGGAGAGACATGATGATGGGATAGGAGGAGAGGAGAGACATGATGATGGGATAGGAGGAGAGGAGAGACATGATGATTGGATAGGAGGAGAGACATGATGATGGGATAGGAGGAGAGACATGATGATGGGATAGGAGGAGAGACATGATGATGGGATAGGAGGAGAGACATGATGATGGAATAGGAGGAGAGGAGAGACATGATGATGGGATAGGAGGAGAGACTTGATGATGGGATAGGAGGAGAGACATGATGATGGGATAGGAGGAGAGACATGATGATGGGATAGGAAGAGAGACATGATGATGGAATAGGAGGAGAGACATGATGATGGGATAGGAGGAGAGGAGAGACATGATGATGGGATAGGAGGAGAGGAGAGACATGATGATGGGATAGGAGGAGAGACATGATGATGGTATAGGAGGAGAGACATGATGATGGGATAGGAGGAGGAGAGACATGATGATGGGATAGGAGGAGAGACATGATGATGGGATAGGAGGAGAGACATGATGATGGGATAGGAGGAGAGACATGATGATGGGATAGGAGGAGAGACATGATGATTGGGATAGGAGGAGAGACTTGAAGATGGGATAGGAGGAGAGACATGATGATGGGATAGGAGGAGAGACATGATGATGGGATAGGAGGAGGAACATGATGATGTGATAGGAGGAGAGACATGATGATGGGATAGGAGGAGAGACATGATGATGGGATAGGAGGAGAAACATGATGATGGGATAGGAGGAGAGACTTGAAGATGGGATAGGAGGAGAGACATGATGATGGGATAGGAGAAGAGGAGAGACATGATGATGGGATAGGAGGAGAGACATGATGATGGGATAGGAGGAGAGACATGATGATGGGATAGGAGGAGAGGAGAGACATGATGATGGGATAGGAGGAGAGACATGATGATGGGATAGGAGGAGAGACATGATGATGGATAGGAGGAGAGGAGAGACATGATGATGGGATAGGAGGAGAGACATGATGATGGGATAGGAGGAGAGACATGATGATGGATAGGAGGAGAGGAGAGACATGATGATGGGATAGGAGGAGGAGAGACATGATGATGGGATAGGAGGAGAGACTTGATGATGGGATAGGAGGAGAGACATGATGATGGGATAGGAGGAGAGACATGATGATGGAATAGGAGAAGAGGAGAGACATGATGATGGGATAGGAGGAGAGACTTGATGATGGGATAGGAGGAGAGACATGATGATGGGATAGGAGGAGAGACATGAAGATGGGATAGGAGGAGAGACATGATGATGGGATAGGAGGAGAGACATGATGATGGGATAGGAGGAGAGACATGATGATTGGATAGGAGGAGAGACATGATGATGGGATAGGAGGAGAGACATGATGATGGGATAGGAGGAGAGACATGATGATGGGATAGGAGGAGAGACATGATGATGGGATAGGAGGAGAGACATGATGATGGGATAGGAGGAGAGACATGATGATAGGGATAGAGAGGAGAGACATGATGATGGGATAGGAGGAGTGGAGAGACATGATGATGGGATAGGAGGAGAGACTTGATGATGGGATAGGAGGAGAGACATGATGATGGGATAGGAGGAGAGACATGATGATGGAATAGGAGAAGAGGAGAGACATGATGATGGGATAGGAGGAGAGACTTGATGATGGGATAGGAGGAGAGACATGATGATGGGATAGGAGGAGAGACATGAAGATGGGATAGGAGGAGAGACATGATGATGGGATAGGAGGAGAGACATGATGATGGGATAGGAGGAGAGACATGATGATGGGATAGGAGGAGAGACATGATGATGGGATAGGAGGAGAGACATGATGATGGGATAGGAGGAGAGACATGATGATGGGATAGGAGGAGAGACATGATGATGGGATAGGAGGAGAGACATGATGATTGGATAGGAGGAGAGACATGATGATTGGATAGGAGGAGAGACATGATGATGGGATAGGAGGAGAGACATGATGATGGGATAGGAGGAGAGACATGATGATTGGATAGAAGGAGAGACATCATGATGGGACAGGAGTAGAGACATGATGATGGGATAGGAGGAGAGACATGATGATGGGATAGGAGGAGAGACATGATGATGGGATAGGAGGAGAGGAGAGACATGATGATGGGATAAGAGGAGAGACATGATGATGGGATAGGAGGAGAGACATGATGATGGGATAGGAGGAGAGACTTGAAGATGGGATAGGAGGAGAAACATGATTATGGGATAGGAGGAGAGACATGATGATGGGATAGGAGGAGAGACATGATGATGGGATAGGAGGAGAGGAGAGACATGATGATGGGATAGGAGGAGAGGAGAGACATGATGATGGGATAGGAGGAGAGACATGATGATGGGATAGGAGGAGAGACATGATGATGGGATAGGAGGAGAAACATGATGATGGGATAGGAGGAGAGACTTGAAGATGGGATAGGAGGAGAAACATGATGATGGGATAGGAGAAGAGGAGAGACATGATGATGGGATAGGAGGAGAGACATGATGATGGGATAGGAGGAGAGACATGATGATGGGATAGGAGGAGAGACTTGAAGATGGGAAAGGAGGAGAGACATGATGATGGGATAGGAGAAGAGGAGAGACATGATGATGGGATAGGAGGAGAGACATAATGATGGGATAGGAGGAGAGACATGATGATGGTATAGGAGGAGAGACATGATGATGGGATAGGAGGAGAGGAGAGACATGATGATGGGATAGGAGGAGAGACATGATGATGGGATAGGAGGAGAAACATGATGATGGGATAGGAGGAGAGACATGATGATGGGATAGGAGGAGAGGAGAACATGATGATGGGATAGGAGGAGAGGAGAGACATGATGATGGGATAGGAGGAGAGACTTGATGATGGGATAGGAGGAGAGACATGATGATGGGATAAGAGGAGAAACATGATGATGGGATAGGAGGAGAGACATGATGATGGGATAGGAGGAGAGGAGAGACTTGATGATGGGATAGGAGGAGAGACTTGATGATGGGATAGGAGGAGAGACATGATGATGGGATAGGAGGAGAGACATGATGATGGGATAGGAGGAGAGACATGATGATGGGATAGGAGGAGAGGAGAGACATGATGATGGGATAGGAGGAGAGACATGATGATGGGATAGGAGGAGAGACATGATGATGGGATAGGAGGAGAGACATGATGATGGGATAGGAAGGAGAGACATGATGATGGGATAGGAGGAGAGACATGATGATGGGATAGGAGGAGAAACATGATGATGGGATAGGAGGAGAGACTTGAAGATGGGATAGGAGGAGAAACATGATGATGGGATAGGAGGAGAGACATGAAGATGGGATAGGAGGAGAGACATGATGATGGGATAGGAGAAGAGAGAGACATGATGATGGGATAGGAGGAGAGACATGATGATGGGATAGGAAGAGAGACATGATGATGGGATAGGAGGAGAGACATGATGATTGGATAGGAGGAGAGACTTGAAGATGGGATAGGAGGAGAGACATGATGATGGGATAGGAGGAGAGGAGAGACATGATGATGGGATAGGAGGAGAGACATGATGATGGGATAGGAGGAGACACATGATGATGGGATAGGAGGAGAGACATGATGATGGGATAGGAGGAGAGACATGATGATGGGATAGGAGGAGAGACATGATGATGGGATAGGAGATGGGATAGGAGGAGAGACATGATGATGGGATAGGAGGAGGAGGAGAGACATGATGATGGGATAGGAGGAGAGACATGATGATGGGATAGGAGGAGAGACATGATGATGGGATAGGAGGAGAGACATGATGATGGGATAGGAGGAGAGACATGATGATGGGATAGGAGGAGAGAGAGAGAGACATGATGATGGGATAGGATAGGAGAGACATGATGATGGGATAGGAGGAGAAACATGATGATGGGATAGGAGGAGAGACATGATGATGGGATAGGAGGAGAGACATGATGATGGGATAGGAGGAGAGACATGATGATGGGATAGGAGGAGAGACATGATGATGGGATAGGAGAGAGGAGAGACATGATGATGGGATAGGAGGAGAGACATGATGATGGGATAGGAGGAGAGAGACATGATGATGGGATAGGAGGAGAGACATGATGATGGGATAGGAGGAGAGACATGATGATGGTATAGGAGGAGAGACATGATGATGGGATAGGAGGAGAGGAGAGACATGATGATGGGATAGGAGGAGAGACATGATGATGGGATAGGAGGAGAAACATGATGATGGGATAGGAGGAGAGACATGATGATGGGATAGGAGGAGAGACATGATGATGGGATAGGAGGAGAGGAGAGACATGATGATGGGATAGGAGGAGAGACTTGATGATGGGATAGGAGGAGAGACATGATGATGGGATAGGAGGAGAAACATGATGATGGGATAGGAGGAGAGACATGATGATGGGATAGGAGGAGAGACATGATGATGGGATAGGAGGAGAGGAGAGACATGATGATGGGATAGGAGGAGAGACATGATGATGGGATAGGAGGAGAGGAGAGACATGATGATGGGATAGGAGGAGAGACATGATGATGGGATAGGAGGAGAGACATGATGATGGGATAGGAGGAGAAACTTGATGATGGGATAGGAGGAGAGACATGATGATGGGATAGGAGGAGAAACATGATGATGGGATAGGAGGAGAGACATGATGATGGGATAGGAGGAGAGGAGAGACATGATGATGGGATAGGAGGAGAGGAGAGACATGATGATGGGATAGGAGGAGAGACATGATGATGGGATAGGAGGAGAGACATGATGATGGGATAGGAGGAGAGACACATGATGATGGGATAGGAGGAGAGGAGAGACATGATGATGGGATAGGAGGAGAGACTTGATGATGGGATAGGAGGAGAGACATGATGATGGGATAGGAGGAGAGAGAGAGACATGATGATGGGATAGGAGGAGAGGAGAGACATGATGATGGGATAGGAGGAGAGACTTGATGATGGGATAGGAGGAGAGACATGATGATGGGATAAGAGGAGAAACATGATGATGGGATAGGAGGAGAGACATGATGATGGGATAGGAGGAGAGGAGAGACTTGATGATGGGATAGGAGGAGAGACTTGATGATGGGATAGGAGGAGAGACATGATGATGGGATAGGAGGAGAGACATGATGATGGGATAGGAGGAGAGACATGATGATGGAATAGGAGGAGAGGAGAGACATGATGATGGGATAGGAGGAGAGACATGATGATGGGATAGGAGGAGAGACATGATGATGGGATAGGAGGAGAGACATGATGATGGGATAGGAAGAGAGACATGATGATGGGATAGGAGGAGAGACATGATGATGGGATAGGAGGAGAAACATGATGATGGGATAGGAGGAGAGACTTGAAGATGGGATAGGAGGAGAAACATGATGATGGGATAGGAGGAGAGACATGAAGATGGGATAGGAGGAGAGACATGATGATGGGATAGGAGAAGAGGAGAGACATGATGATGGGATAGGAGGAGAGACATGATGATGGGATAGGAAGAGAGACATGATGATGGGATAGGAGGAGAGACATGATGATTGGATAGGAGGAGAGACTTGAAGATGGGATAGGAGGAGAGACATGATGATGGGATAGGAGGAGAGGAGAGACATGATGATGGGATAGGAGGAGAGGAGAGACATGATGATGGGATAGGAGGAGAGACATGATGATGGGATAGGAGGAGAGACTTGAAGATGGGATAGGAGGAGAAACATGATGATGGGATAGGAGGAGAGACTTGAAGATGGGATAGGAGGAGAAACATGATGATGGGATAGGAGGAGAGACATGAAGATGGGATAGGAGGAGAGACATGATGATGGGATAGGAGAAGAGGAGAGACATGATGATGGGATAGGAGGAGAGACATGATGATGGGATAGGAGGAGAGACATGATGATGGGATAGGAGGAGAGACATGATGATGGGATAGGAGGAGAGACATGATGATGGTATAGGAGGAGAGACATGATGATGGGATAGGAGGAGAGGAGAGACATGATGATGGGATAGGAGGAGAGACATGATGATGGGATAGGAGGAGAAACATGATGATGGGATAGGAGGAGAGACATGATGATGGGATAGGAGGAGAGAAAAGACATGATGATGGGATAGGAGGAGAGGAGAGACATGATGATGGGATAGGAGGAGAGACTTGATGATGGGATAGGAGGAGAGACATGATGATGGGATAGGAGGAGAGACATGATGATGGGATAGGAGGAGAGACATGATGATGGGATAGGAGGAGAGACATGATGATGGGATAGGAGGAGAGGAGAGACATGATGATGGGATAGGAGGAGAGACATGATGATGGGATAGGAGGAGAGGAGAGACATGATGATGGGATAGGAGGAGAGAGATGATGATTGGATAGGAGGAGAGACATGATGATGGGATAGGAGGAGAAACTTGATGATGGGATAGGAGGAGAGACATGATGATGGGATAAGAGGAGAAACATGATGATGGGATAGGAGGAGAGACATGATGATGGGATAGGAGGAGAGGAGAGACATGATGATGGGATAGGAGGAGAGGAGACATGATGATTGGATAGGAGGAGAGACTTGATGATGGGATAGGAGGAGAGACATGATGATGGGATAGGAGGAGAGACATGATGATGGGATAGGAGGAGAGACATGATGATGGAATAGGAGGAGAGGAGAGACATGATGATGGGATAGGAGGAGAGAGAGACATGATGATGGGATAGGAGGAGAGACATGATGATGGGATAGGAGGAGAGACATGATGATGGGATAGGAAGAGAGACATGATGATGGAATAGGAGGAGAGACATGATGATGGGATAGGAGGAGAGGAGAGACATGATGATGGGATAGGAGGAGAGGAGAGACATGATGATGGGATAGGAGGAGAGACATGATGATGGGATAGGAGGAGAGACATGATGATGGGATAGGAGGAGAGGAGAGACATGATGATGGGATAGGAGGAGAGACATGATGATGGGATAGGAGGAGAGACATGATGATGGGATAGGAGGAGAGACATGATGATGGGATAGGAGGAGAGACATGATGATGGGATAGGAGGAGAGACATGATGATGGGATAGGAGGAGAGAGACATGATGATGGGATAGGAGGAGAGACATGATGATGGGATAGGAGGAGAGACATGATGATGGGATAGGAGGAGAGAGAGACATGATGATGGGATAGGAGGAGAGACATGATGATGGGATAGGAGGAGAGACATGATGATGGGATAGGAGGAGAGGAGAGACATGATGATGGGATAGGAGGAGAGAGAGACATGATGATGGGATAGGAGGAGAGACATGATGATGGGATAGGAGGAGAGACATGATGATGGGATAGGAGGAGAGACATGATGATGGGATAGGAGGAGAGACATGATGATGGGATAGGAGGAGAGACATGATGATGGGATAGGAGGAGAGACATGATGATGGGATAGGAGGAGAGACATGATGATGGGATAGGAGGAGAGGAGAGACATGATGATGGGATAGGAGGAGAGAGACATGATGATGGGATAGGAGGAGAGACATGATGATGGGATAGGAGGAGAGAGACATGATGATGGGATAGGAGGAGAGACATGATGATGGGATAGGAGGAGAGACATGATGATGGGATAGGAGGAGAGACATGATGATGGGATAGGAGGAGGAGAGACATGATGATGGGATAGGAGGAGAGACATGATGATGGGATAGGAGGAGACATGATGATGGGATAGGAGGAGAGACATGATGATGGGATAGGAGGAGAGACATGATGATGGGATAGGAGGAGAGACATGATGATGGGATAGGAGGAGAGGAGAGACATGATGATGGGATAGGAGGAGAGACATGATGATGGGATAGGAGGAGAGACATGATGATGGGATAGGAGGAGAGACATGATGATGGGATAGGAGGAGAGAGGAGAGACATGATGATGGGATAGGAGGAGAGAGAGACATGATGATGGGATAGGAGGAGAGACATGATGATGGGATAGGAGGAGAGACATGATGATGGGATAGGAGGAGAGGAGAGACATGATGATGGGATAGGAGGAGAGACATGATGATGGGATAGGAGGAGAGACATGATGATGGGATAGGAGGAGAGGAGAGACATGATGATGGGATAGGAGGAGAGACATGATGATGGGATAGGAGAGAGACATGATGATGGGATAGGAGGAGAGACATGATGATGGGATAGGAGGAGAGACATGATGATGGGATAGGAGGAGAGACATGATGATGGGATAGGAGGAGAGACATGATGATGGGATAGGAGGAGAGACATGATGATGGGATAGGAGGAGAGGAGAGACATGATGATGGGATAGGAGGAGAGGAGAGACATGATGATGGGATAGGAGGAGAGAGACATGATGATGGGATAGGAGGAGAGACATGATGATGGGATAGGAGAGAGGAGAGGAGACATGATGATGGGATAGGAGGAGAGACATGATGATGGGATAGGAGGAGAGACATGATGATGGGATAGGAGAGGAGAGACATGATGATGGGATAGGAGGAGAGACATGATGATGGGATAGGAGGAGAGGAGAGACATGATGATGGGATAGGAGGAGAGACATGATGATGGGATAGGAGGAGAGACATGATGATGGGATAGGAGGAGAGACATGATGATGGGATAGGAGGAGAGACATGATGATGGGATAGGAGGAGGAGACATGATGATGGGATAGGAGGAGAGACATGATGATGGGATAGGAGGAGAGAGACATGATGATGGGATAGGAGGAGAGACATGATGATGGGATAGGAGGAGAGACATGATGATGGGATAGGAGGAGAGACATGATGATGGGATAGGAGGAGAGACATGATGATGGGATAGGAGGAGAGACATGATGATGGGATAGGAGGAGAGACATGATGATGGGATAGGAGGAGAGACATGATGATGGGATAGGAGGAGAGACATGATGATGGGATAGGAGGAGAGACATGATGATGGGATAGGAGGAGACATGATGATGGGATAGGAGGAGAGACATGATGATGGGATAGGAGGAGGAGAGACATGATGATGGGATAGGAGGAGAGACATGATGATGGGATAGGAGGAGAGACATGATGATGGGATAGGAGGAGAGACATGATGATGGGATAGGAGGAGACATGATGATGGGATAGGAGGAGAGCATGATGATGGGATAGGAGGAGAGACATGATGATGGGATAGGAGGAGAGACATGATGATGGGATAGGATAGGAGGAGAGACATGATGATGGGATAGGAGGAGAGACATGATGATGGGATAGGAGGAGAGACATGATGATGGGATAGGAGGAGAGACATGATGATGGGATAGGAGGAGAGAGACATGATGATGGGATAGGAGGAGAGACATGATGATGGGATAGGAGGAGAGGAGAGACATGATGATGGGATAGGAGGAGAGACATGATGATGGGATAGGAGGAGAGACATGATGATGGGATAGGAGGAGAGGAGAGACATGATGATGGGATAGGAGGAGAGACATGATGATGGGATAGGAGGAGAGACATGATGATGGGATAGGAGGAGAGACATGATGATGGGATAGGAGGAGAGACATGATGATGGGATAGGAGGAGAGAGAGGAGAGACATGATGATGGGATAGGAGGAGAGGAGAGACATGATGATGGGATAGGAGGAGAGACATGATGATGGGATAGGAGGAGAGACATGATGATGGGATAGGAGGAGAGACATGATGATGGGATAGGAGGAGAGACATGATGATGGGATAGGAGGAGAGACATGATGATGGGATAGGAGGAGAGGAGAGACATGATGATGGGATAGGAGGAGAGACATGATGATGGGATAGGAGGAGAGACATGATGATGGGATAGGAGGAGAGACATGATGATGGGATAGGAGGAGAGGAGAGACATGATGATGGGATAGGAGGAGAGACATGATGATGGGATAGGAGGAGAGACATGATGATGGGATAGGAGGAGAGACATGATGATGGGATAGGAGGAGAGAGACATGATGATGGGATAGGAGGAGAGACATGATGATGGGATAGGAGGAGAGACATGATGATGGGATAGGAGGAGAGACATGATGATGGGATAGGAGGAGAGGAGAGACATGATGATGGGATAGGAGGAGGAGAGACATGATGATGGGATAGGAGGAGAGACATGATGATGGGATAGGAGGAGAGACATGATGATGGGATAGGAGGAGAGACATGATGATGGGATAGGAGGAGAGACATGATGATGGGATAGGAGGAGAGACATGATGATGGGATAGGAGGAGAGACATGATGATGGGATAGGAGGAGACATGATGATGGGATAGGAGGAGAGAACATGATGATGGGATAGGAGGAGAGACATGATGATGGGATAGGAGGAGACATGATGATGGGATAGGAGGAGACATGATGATGGGATAGGAGGAGAGACATGATGATGGGATAGGAGGAGAGACATGATGATGGGATAGAGGAGGAGAGACATGATGATGGGATAGGAGGAGAGACATGATGATGGGATAGGAGGAGAGACATGATGATGGGATAGGAGGAGAGACATGATGATGGGATAGGAGGAGAGACATGATGATGGGATAGGAGGAGAGACATGATGATGGGATAGGAGGAGGAGAGACATGATGATGGGATAGGAGGAGAGAGAACATGATGATGGGATAGGAGGAGAGACATGATGATGGGATAGGAGGAGAGACATGATGATGGGATAGGAGGAGAGACATGATGATGGGATAGGAGGAGAGACATGATGATGGGATAGGAGGAGAGACATGATGATGATGGGATAGGAGGAGAGACATGATGATGGGATAGGAGGAGAGACATGATGATGGGATAGGAGGAGAGGAGAGGAGGAGACATGATGATGGGATAGGAGGAGAGACATGATGATGGGATAGGAGGAGAGACATGATGATGGGATAGGAGGAGAGACATGATGATGGGAGAGGAGAGGAGAGACATGATGATGGGATAGGAGGAGAGACATGATGATGGGATAGGAGGAGAGAGACATGATGATGGGATAGGAGGAGAGAGACATGATGATGGGATAGGAGGAGAGACATGATGATGGGATAGGAGGAGAGACATGATGATGACATGATGATGGGATAGGAGGAGAGACATGATGATGGGATAGGAGGAGACATGATGATGGGATAGGAGGAGACATGATGATGGGATAGGAGGAGAGACATGATGATGGGATAGGAGGAGAGACATGATGATGGGATAGGAGGAGAGACATGATGATGGGATAGGAGGAGAGGAGAGACATGATGATGGGATAGGAGGAGAGACATGATGATGGGATAGGAGGAGAGACATGATGATGGGATAGGAGGAGAGACATGATGATGGGATAGGAGGAGAGACATGATGATGGGATAGGAGGAGAGACATGATGATGGGATAGGAGGAGAGACATGATGATGGGATAGGAGGAGAGACTTGAAGATGGGATAGGAGGAGAAACATGATGATGGGATAGGAGGAGAGACATGAAGATGGGATAGGAGGAGAGACATGATGATGGGATAGGAGAAGAGGAGAGACATGATGATGGGATAGGAGGAGAGACATGATGATGGGATAGGAGGAGAGACATGATGATGGGATAGGAGGAGAGACATGATGATTGGATAGGAGGAGAGACTTGAAGATGGGATAGGAGGAGAGACATGATGATGGGATAGGAGGAGAGGAGAGACATGATGATGGGATAGGAGGAGAGGAGAGACATGATGATGGGATAGGAGGAGAGACATGATGATGGGATAGGAGGAGAGACATGATGATGGGATAGGAGGAGAGACTTGAAGATGGGATAGGAGGAGAAACATGATGATGGGATAGGAGGAGAGACTTGAAGATGGGATAGGAGGAGAAACATGATGATGGGATAGGAGGAGAGACATGAAGATGGGATAGGAGGAGAGACATGATGATGGGATAGGAGAAGAGGAGAGACATGATGATGGGATAGGAGGAGAGACATGATGATGGGATAGGAGGAGAGACATGATGATGGGATAGGAGGAGAGACATGATGATGGGATAGGAGGAGAGACATGATGATGGTATAGGAGGAGAGACATGATGATGGGATAGGAGGAGAGGAGAGACATGATGATGGGATAGGAGGAGAGACATGATGATGGGATAGGAGGAGAAACATGATGATGGGATAGGAGGAGAGACATGATGATGGGATAGGAGGAGAGACATGATGATGGGATAGGAGGAGAGGAGAGACATGATGATGGGATAGGAGGAGAGACTTGATGATGGGATAGGAGGAGAGACATGATGATGGGATAAAGGAGAGACATGATGATGGGATAGGAGGAGAGACATGATGATGGGATAGGAGGAGAGGAGAGACATGATGATGGGATAGGAGGAGAGGAGAGACATGATGATGGGATAGGAGGAGAGACATGATGATGGGATAGGAGGAGGAGAGACATGATGATGGGATAGGAGGAGAGGAGAGACATGATGATGGGATAGGAGGAGAGCATGATGATGGGATAGGAGGAGAGACATGATGATGGGATAGGAGGAGAAACTTGATGATGGGATAGGAGGAGAGACATGATGATGGGATAGGAGGAGAAACATGATGATGGGATAGGAGGAGAGACATGATGATGGGATAGGAGGAGAGGAGAGACATGATGATGGGATAGGAGGAGAGGAGAGACATGATGATTGGATAGGAGGAGAGACATGATGATGGGATAGGAGGGAGAGACATGATGATGGGATAGAGGAGAGAGGATGATGATGGGATAGGAGGAGAGACATGATGATGGGATAGGAGGAGAGGAGAGACATGATGATGGGATAGGAGGAGAGACTTGATGATGGGATAGGAGGAGAGACATGATGATGGGATAGGAGGAGAGACATGATGATGGGATAGGAGGAGAGAGACATGATGATGGGATAGGAGGAGAGACATGATGATGGGATAGGAGGAGAGGAGAGACATGATGATGGGATAGGAGGAGAGGAGAGACATGATGATGGGATAGGAGGAGAGACATGATGATGGTATAGGAGGAGAGACATGATGATGGGATAGGAGGAGAGAGGAGAGACATGATGATGGGATAGGAGGAGAGACATGATGATGGGATAGGAGGAGAGACATGATGATGGGATAGGAGGAGAGACATGATGATGGGATAGGAGGAGAGACATGATGATTGGATAGGAGGAGAGACTTGAAGATGGGATAGGAGGAGAGACATGATGATGGGATAGGAGGAGAGACATGATGATGGGATAGGAGGAGAGGAGAGACATGATGATGGGATAGGAGGAGAGAGACATGATGATGGGATAGGAGGAGAGAGACATGATGATGGGATAGGAGGAGAGACATGATGATGGGATAGGAGGAGAGAGAGACATGATGATGGGATAGGAGGAGAGACATGATGATGGGATAGGAGGAGAGACATGATGATGGGATAGGAGGAGAGACATGATGATGGGATAGGAGGAGAGGAGAGACATGATGATGGGATAGGAGGAGAGACATGATGATGGGATAGGAGGAGAGACATGATGATGGGATAGGAGGAGAGACATGATGATGGGATAGGAGGAGAGACATGATGATTGGGATAGGAGGAGAGACATGATGATGGGATAGGAGGAGAGACATGATGATGGGATAGGAGGAGAGACATGATGATTGGATAGGAGGAGAGACATGATGATGGGATAGGAGGAGAGACATGATGATGGGATAGGAGGAGAGGAGAGACATGATGATGGGATAGGAGGAGAGACATGATGATGGGATAGGAGGAGAGACTTGAAGATGGGATAGGAGGAGAAACATGATGATGGGATAGGAGGAGACTTGAAGATGGGATAGGAGGAGAAACATGATGATGGGATAGGAGGAGGAGACTTGATGATGGGATAGGAGGAGAGACATGATGATGGGATAGGAGGAGAGACATGATGATGGGATAGGAGGAGAGACATGATGATGGGATAGGAGGAGAGACTTGAAGATGGGATAGGAGGAGAGACATGATGATGGGATAGGAGGAGAGGAGAGACATGATGATGGGATAGGAGGAGAGACATGATGATGGGATAGGAGGAGAGACTTGAAGATGGGATAGGAGGAGAAACATGATGATGGGATAGGAGGAGAGACTTGAAGATGGGATAGGAGGAGAAACATGATGATGGGATAGGAGGAGAGACTTGATGATGGGATAAGAGGAGAAACATGATGATGGGATAGGAGGAGAGGAGAGACATGATGATGGGATAGGAGGAGAGACATGATGATGGGATAGGAGGAGAGGAGAGACATGATGATGGGATAGGAGGAGAGGAGAGACATGATGATGGGATAGGAGGAGAGACATGATGATGGTATAGGAGGAGAGACATGATGATGGGATAGGAGGAGAGGAGAGACATGATGATGGGATAGGAGGAGAGACATGATGATGGGATAGGAGGAGAGGAGAGACATGATGATGGGATAGGAGGAGAGGAGAGACATGATGATGGGATAGGAGGAGAGACATGATGATGGTATAGGAGGAGAGACATGATGATGGGATAGGAGGAGAGGAGAGACATGATGATGGGATAGGAGGAGAGACATGATGATGGGATAGGAGGAGAAACATGATGATGGGATAGGAGGAGAGACATGATGATGGGATAGGAGGAGAGGAGAGACATGATGATGGGATAGGAGGAGAGGAGAGACATGATGATGGGATAGGAGGAGACTTGATGATGGGATAGGAGGAGAGACATGATGATGGGATAGGAGAGAGAGAGACATGATGATGGGATAGGAGGAGAGACATGATGATGGGATAGGAGGAGAGACATGATGATGGGATAGGAGGAGAGGAGAGACATGATGATGGGATAGGAGGAGAGGAGAGACATGATGATGGGATAGGAGGAGAGACATGATGATTGGATAGGAGGAGAGACATGATGATGGGATAGGAGGAGAGACATGATGATGGGATAGGAGGAGAGAGACATGATGATGGGATAAGAGGAGAGACATGATGATGGGATAGGAGGAGAGACATGATGATGGGATAGGAGGAGAGGAGAGACATGATGATGGGATAGGAGGAGAGGAGAGACATGATGATTGGATAGGAGGAGAGACTTGATGATGGGATAGGAGGAGAGACATGATGATGGGATAGGAGGAGAGACATGATGATGGGATAGGAGGAGAGACATGATGATGGAATAGGAGGAGAGGAGAGACATGATGATGGGATAGGAGGAGAGACTTGATGATGGGATAGGAGGAGAGACATGATGATGGGATAGGAGGAGAGACATGATGATGGGATAGGAGGAGAGGAGAGACATGATGATGGGATAGGAGGAGAGACATGATGATGGTATAGGAGGAGAGACATGATGATGGGATAGGAGGAGAGGAGAGACATGATGATGGGATAGGAGGAGAGACATGATGATGGGATAGGAGGAGAGACATGATGATGGGATAGGAGGAGAGACATGATGATGGGATAGGAGGAGAGACATGATGATGGGATAGGAGGAGAGAGACATGATGATGGGATAGGAGGAGAGACATGATGATGGGATAGGAGGAGAGACATGATGATTGGATAGGAGGAGAGACTTGAAGATGGGATAGGAGGAGAGACATGATGATGGGATAGGAGGAGAGGAGAGACATGATGATGGGATAGGAGGAGAGACATGATGATGGGATAGGAGGAGAGACATGATGATGGGATAGGAGGAGAGACTTGATGATGGGATAGGAGGAGAAACATGATGATGGGATAGGAGGAGAGACTTGAAGATGGGATAGGAGGAGAAACATGATGATGGGATAGGAGGAGAGACTTGATGATGGGATAAGAGGAGAAACATGATGATGGGATAGGAGGAGAGGAGAGACATGATGATGGGATAGGAGGAGAGACATGATGATGGGATAGGAGGAGAGGAGAGACATGATGATGGGATAGGAGGAGAGGAGAGACATGATGATGGGATAGGAGGAGAGACATGATGATGGTATAGGAGGAGAGACATGATGATGGGATAGGAGGAGAGGAGAGACATGATGATGGGATAGGAGGAGAGACATGATGATGGGATAGGAGGAGAGGAGAGACATGATGATGGGATAGGAGGAGAGGAGAGACATGATGATGGGATAGGAGGAGAGACATGATGATGGTATAGGAGGAGAGACATGATGATGGGATAGGAGGAGAGGAGAGAGACATGATGATGGGATAGGAGGAGAGACATGATGATGGGATAGGAGGAGAAACATGATGATGGGATAGGAGGAGAGACATGATGATGGGATAGGAGGAGAGGAGAGACATGATGATGGGATAGGAGGAGAGGAGAGACATGATGATGGGATAGGAGGAGAGACATTGATGATGGGATAGGAGGAGAGACATGATGATGGGATAGGAGGAGAGACATGATGATGGGATAGGAGGAGAGACATGATGATGGGATAGGAGGAGAGACATGATGATGGGATAGGAGGAGAGGAGAGACATGATGATGGGATAGGAGGAGAGGAGAGACATGATGATGGGATAGGAGGAGAGAGATGATGATGGGATAGGAGGAGAGACATGATGATGGGATAGGAGGAGAGACATGATGATGGGATAGGAGGAGAGACATGATGATGGGATAGGAGGAGGAGAAACATGATGATGGGATAGGAGGAGAGACATGATGATGGGATAGGAGGAGAGGAGAGACATGATGATGGGATAGGAGGAGAGGAGAGACATGATGATGGGATAGGAGGAGAGACATGATGATGGGATAGGAGGAGAGGAGAGACATGATGATGGGATAGGAGGAGAGACATGATGATGGGATAGGAGGAGAGACATGATGATGGGATAGGAGGAGAGGAGACATGATGATGGGATAGGAGGAGAGACTTGATGATGGGATAGGAGGAGAGACATGATGATGGGATAGGAGGAGAGACATGATGATGGGATAGGAGGAGAGACATGATGATGGGATAGGAGGAGAGAGACATGATGATGGGATAGGAGGAGAGACATGATGATGGGATAGGAGGAGAGACATGATGATGGGATAGGAGGAGAGACATGATGATGGGATAGGAGGAGAGACATGATGATGGGATAGGAGGAGAGACATGATGATGGGATAGGAGGAGAGACATGATGATGGGATAGGAGGAGAGACATGATGATGGGATAGGAGGAGATGATGATGGGATAGGAGAGAGACATGATGATGGGATAGGAGAGACATGATGATTGGATAGGAGGAGAGACTTGAAGATGGGATAGGAGGAGAGACATGATGATGGGATAGGAGGAGAGGAGAGACATGATGATGGGATAGGAGGAGAGACATGATGATGGGATAGGAGGAGAGACATGATGATGGGATAGGAGGAGAGACATGATGATGGGATAGGAGGAGAGACATGATGATGGGATAGGAGGAGAAACATGATGATGGGATAGGAGGAGAGACATGATGATGGGATAGGAGGAGAGGAGACATGATGATGGGATAGGAGGAGAGACATGATGATGGGATAGGAGGAGAGACATGATGATGGGATAGGAGGAGAGGAGAGACATGATGATGGGATAGGAGGAGAGACATGATGATGGGATAGGAGGAGAGACATGATGATGGGATAGGAGGAGAGACATGATGATGGGATAGGAGGAGAGACATGATGATGGGATAGGAGGAGAGACATGATGATGGGATAGGAGGAGAGACTTGATGATGGGATAGGAGGAGAGGAGAGACATGATGATGGGATAGGAGGAGAAACATGATGATGGGATTGGAGGAGAGACATGATGATGGGATAGGAGAGAGAGAGACATGATGATGGGATAGGAGGAGGAGAGACATGATGATGGGATAGGAGGAGAGGAGAGACTTGATGATGGGATAGGAGGAGAGACATGATGATGGGATAGGAGGAGAAACATGATGATGGGATAGGAGGAGAGACATGATGATGGGATAGGAGGAGAGGAGAGACATGATGATGGGATAGGAGGAGAGGAGAGACATGATGATGGGATAGGAGGAGAGACTTGATGATGGGATAGGAGGAGAGACATGATGATGGGATAGAGAGGAGAAACATGATGATGGGATAGGAGGAGAGACATGATGATGGGATAGGAGGAGAGGAGAGACATGATGATGGGATAGGAGGAGAGGAGAGACATGATGATGGGATAGGAGGAGAGACATGATGATGGGATAGGAGGAGAGACATGATGATGGGATAGGAGGAGAGACATGATGATGGGATAGGAGGAGAAACATGATGATGGGATAGGAGGAGAGAGAGACATGATGATGGGATAGGAGGAGAAACATGATGATGGGATAGGAGGAGAGACATGATGATGGGATAAGAGGAGGAGAGACATGATGATGGGATAGGAGGAGAGGAGAGACATGATGATGGGATAGGAGGAGAGACATGATGATGGGATAGGAGGAGAGACATGATGATGGGATAGGAGGAGAGGAGAGACATGATGATGGGATAAGAGGAGAGGAGAGACATGATGATGGGATAGGAGGAGAGACATGATGATGGTATAGGAGGAGAGACATGATGATGGGATAGGAGGAGAGGAGAGACATGATGATGGGATAGGAGGAGAGACATGATGATGGGATAGGAGGAGAGACATGATGATGGGATAGGAGGAGAGACATGATGATGGGATAGGAGGAGAAACATGATGATGGGATAGGAGGAGAGACTTGAAGATGGGAAAGGAGGAGAGACATGATGATGGGATAGGAGAAGAGGAGAGACATGATGATGGGATAGGAGGAGAGACATGATGATGGGATAGGAGGAGAGACATGATGATGGGATAGGAGGAGAGGAGAGACATGATGATGGGATAGGAGGAGAGACATGATGATGGGATAGGAGGAGAGACATGATGATAGGATAGGAGGAGAGGAGAGACATGATGATGGGATAGGAGGAGTGGAGAGACATGATGATGGGATAGGAGGAGAGACTTGATGATGGGATAGGAGGAGAGACATGATGATGGGATAGGAGGAGAGACATGATGATGGAATAGGAGAAGAGGAGAGACATGATGATGGGATAGGAGGAGAGACTTGATGATGGGATAGGAGGAGAGACATGATGATGGGATAGGAGGAGAGACATGAAGATGGGATAGGAGGAGAGACATGATGATGGGATAGGAGGAGAGACATGATGATGGGATAGGAGGAGAGACATGATGATTGGATAGGAGGAGAGACATGATGATGGGATAGGAGGAGAGACATGATGATGGGATAGGAGGAGAGACATGATGATGGGATAGGAGGAGAGACATGATGATGGGATAGGAGGAGAGACATGATGATTGGATAGGAGGAGAGACATGATGATTGGATAGGAGGAGAGACATGATGATGGGATAGGAGGAGAGACATGATGATGGGATAGGAGGAGAGAGACATGATGATTGGATAGGAGGAGGAGAGACATCATGATGGGACAGGAGTAGAGACATGATGATGGGATAGGAGGAGAGACATGATGATGGGATAGGAGGAGAGACATGATGATGGGATAGGAGGAGAGGAGAGACATGATGATGGGATAAGAGGAGAGACATGATGATGGGATAGGAGGAGAGACATGATGATGGGATAGGAGGAGAGACTTGAAGATGGGATAGGAGGAGAAACATGATTATGGGATAGGAGGAGAGACTTGAAGATGGGATAGGAGGAGAGACATGATGATGGGATAGGAGGAGAGGAGAGACATGATGATGGGATAGGAGGAGAGGAGAGACATGATGATGGGATAGGAGGAGAGACATGATGATGGGATAGAAGGAGAGACATGATGATGGGATAGGAGGAGAAACATGATGATGGGATAGGAGGAGAGACTTGAAGATGGGATAGGAGGAGAAACATGATGATGGGATAGGAGAAGAGGAGAGACATGATGATGGGATAGGAGGAGAGACATGATGATGGGATAGGAGGAGAGACTTGAAGATGGGAAAGGAGGAGAGACATGATGATGGGATAGGAGAAGAGGAGAGACATGATGATGGGATAGGAGGAGAGACATAATGATGGGATAGGAGGAGAGACATGATGATGGTATAGGAGGAGAGACATGATGATGGGATAGGAGGAGAGGAGAGACATGATGATGGGATAGGAGGAGAGACATGATGATGGGATAGGAGGAGAAACATGATGATGGGATAGGAGGAGAGACATGATGATGGGATAGGAGGAGAGGAGAGACATGATGATGGGATAGGAGGAGAGGAGAGACATGATGATGGGATAGGAGGAGAGACTTGATGATGGGATAGGAGGAGAGACATGATGATGGGATAAGAGGAGAAACATGATGATGGGATAGGAGGAGAGACATGATGATGGGATAGGAGGAGAGGAGAGACTTGATGATGGGATAGGAGGAGAGACTTGATGATGGGATAGGAGGAGAGACATGATGATGGGATAGGAGGAGAGACATGATGATGGGATAGGAGGAGAGACATGATGATGGAATAGGAGGAGAGGAGAGACATGATGATGGGATAGGAGGAGAGACTTGATGATGGGATAGGAGGAGAGACTTGAAGATGGGATAGGAGGAGAGACATGATGATGGGATAGGAGGAGAGGAGAGACATGATGATGGGATAGGAGGAGAGGAGAGACATGATGATGGGATAGGAGGAGAGACATGATGATGGGATAGGAGGAGAGACATGATGATGGGATAGGAGGAGAAACATGATGATGGGATAGGAGGAGAGACTTGAAGATGGGATAGGAGGAGAAACATGATGATGGGATAGGAGAAGAGGAGAGACATGATGATGGGATAGGAGGAGAGACATGATGATGGGATAGGAGGAGAGACATGATGATGGGATAGGAGGAGAGACTTGAAGATGGGAAAGGAGGAGAGACATGATGATGGGATAGGAGAAGAGGAGAGACATGATGATGGGATAGGAGGAGAGACATAATGATGGGATAGGAGGAGAGACATGATGATGGTATAGGAGGAGAGACATGATGATGGGATAGGAGGAGAGGAGAGACATGATGATGGGATAGGAGGAGAGACATGATGATGGGATAGGAGGAGAAACATGATGATGGGATAGGAGGAGAGACATGATGATGGGATAGGAGGAGAGGAGAGACATGATGATGGGATAGGAGGAGAGGAGAGACATGATGATGGGATAGGAGGAGAGACTTGATGATGGGATAGGAGGAGAGACATGATGATGGGATAAGAGGAGAAACATGATGATGGGATAGGAGGAGAGACATGATGATGGGATAGGAGGAGAGGAGAGACTTGATGATGGGATAGGAGGAGAGACTTGATGATGGGATAGGAGGAGAGACATGATGATGGGATAGGAGGAGAGACATGATGATGGGATAGGAGGAGAGACATGATGATGGAATAGGAGGAGAGGAGAGACATGATGATGGGATAGGAGGAGAGACTTGATGATGGGATAGGAGGAGAGACATGATGATGGGATAGGAGGAGAGACATGATGATGGGATAGGAAGAGAGACATGATGATGGGATAGGAGGAGAGACATGATGATGGGATAGGAGGAGAAACATGATGATGGGATAGGAGGAGAGACTTGAAGATGGGAAAGGAGGAGAAACATGATGATGGGATAGGAGGAGAGACATGAAGATGGGATAGGAGGAGAGACATGATGATGGGATAGGAGAAGAGGAGAGACATGATGATGGGATAGGAGGAGAGACATGATGATGGGATAGGAGGAGAGACATGATGATGGGATAGGAGGAGAGACATGATGATTGGATAGGAGGAGAGACTTGAAGATGGGATAGGAGGAGAGACATGATGATGGGATAGGAGGAGAGGAGAGACATGATGATGGGATAGGAGGAGAGGAGAGACATGATGATGGGATAGGAGGAGAGACATGATGATGGGATAGGAGGAGAGACATGATGATGGGATAGGAGGAGAGACTTGAAGATGGGATAGGAGGAGAAACATGATGATGGGATAGGAGGAGAGACTTGAAGATGGGATAGGAGGAGAAACATGATGATGGGATAGGAGGAGAGACATGAAGATGGGATAGGAGGAGAGACATGATGATGGGATAGGAGAAGAGGAGAGACATGATGATGGGATAGGAGGAGAGACATGATGATGGGATAGGAGGAGAGACATGATGATGGGATAGGAGGAGAGACATGATGATGGGATAGGAGGAGAGACATGATGATGGGATAGGAGGAGAGACATGATGATGGGATAGGAGGAGAGGAGAGACATGATGATGGGATAGGAGGAGAGACATGATGATGGGATAGGAGGAGAAACATGATGATGGGATAGGAGGAGAGACATGATGATGGGATAGGAGGAGAGACATGATGATGGGATAGGAGGAGAGGAGAGACATGATGATGGGATAGGAGGAGAGGAGAGACTTGATGATGGGATAGGAGGAGAGACATGATGATGGGATAGGAGGAGAAACATGATGATGGGATAGGAGGAGAGACATGATGATGGGATAGGAGGAGAGGAGAGACATGATGATGGGATAGGAGGAGAGGAGAGACATGATGATGGGATAGGAGGAGAGACATGATGATGGGATAGGAGGAGAGGAGAGACATGATGATGGGATAGGAGGAGAGGAGAGACATGATGATGGGATAGGAGGAGAGAGATGATGATTGGATAGGAGGAGAGACATGATGATGGGATAGGAGGAGAAACTTGATGATGGGATAGGAGGAGAGACATGATGATGGGATAAGAGGAGAAACATGATGATGGGATAGGAGGAGAGACATGATGATGGGATAGGAGGAGAGGAGAGACATGATGATGGGATAGGAGGAGAGGAGAGACATGATGATTGGATAGGAGGAGAGACTTGATGATGGGATAGGAGGAGAGACATGATGATGGGATAGGAGGAGAGACATGATGATGGGATAGGAGGAGAGGAGAGACATGATGATGGAATAGGAGGAGAGGAGAGACATGATGATGGGATAGGAGGAGAGACTTGATGATGGGATAGGAGGAGAGACATGATGATGGGATAGGAGGAGAGACATGATGATGGGATAGGAAGAGAGACATGATGATGGAATAGGAGGAGAGACATGATGATGGGATAGGAGGAGAGGAGAGACATGATGATGGGATAGGAGGAGAGGAGAGACATGATGATGGGATAGGAGGAGAGACATGATGATGGTATAGGAGGAGAGACATGATGATGGGATAGGAGGAGAGGAGAGACATGATGATGGGATAGGAGGAGAGACATGATGATGGGATAGGAGGAGAGACATGATGATGGGATAGGAGGAGAGACATGATGATGGGATAGGAGGAGAGACATGATGATTGGATAGGAGGAGAGACTTGAAGATGGGATAGGAGGAGAGACATGATGATGGGATAGGAGGAGAGACATGATGATGGGATAGGAGGAGAGGAGAGACATGATGATGGGATAGGAGGAGAGGAGAGACATGATGATGGGATAGGAGGAGAGACATGATGATGGTATAGGAGGAGAGACATGATGATGGGATAGGAGGAGAGGAGAGACATGATGATGGGATAGGAGGAGAGACATGATGATGGGATAGGAGGAGAGACATGATGATGGTATAGGAGGAGAGACATGATGATGGGATAGGAGAGAGAGAGACATGATGATGGGATAGGAGGAGAGACATGATGATGGGATAGGAGGAGAGACATGATGATGGGATAGGAGGAGAGACATGATGATGGGATAGGAGGAGAGACATGATGATTGGATAGGAGGAGAGACATGATGATGGGATAGGAGGAGAGACATGATGATGGGATAGGAGGAGAGACATGATGATTGGATAGGAGGAGAGACTTGAAGATGGGATAGGAGGAGAGACATGATGATGGGATAGGAGGAGAGGAGAGACATGATGATGGGATAGGAGGAGAGACATGATGATGGGATAGGAGGAGAGACTTGAAGATGGGATAGGAGGAGAAACATGATGATGGGATAGGAGGAGAGACTTGAAGATGGGATAGGAGGAGAAACATGATGATGGGATAGGAGGAGAGACTTGATGATTGGATAGGAGGAGAGACATGATGATGGGATAGGAGGAGAGACATGATGATGGGATAGGAGGAGAGACATGATGATTGGATAGGAGGAGAGACTTGAAGATGGGATAGGAGGAGAGACATGATGATGGGATAGGAGGAGAGGAGAGACATGATGATGGGATAGGAGGAGAGACATGATGATGGGATAGGAGGAGAGACTTGAAGATGGGATAGGAGGAGAAACATGATGATGGGATAGGAGGAGAGACTTGAAGATGGGATAGGAGGAGAAACATGATGATGGGATAGGAGGAGAGACTTGATGATGGGATAAGAGGAGAAACATGATGATGGGATAGGAGGAGAGGAGAGACATGATGATGGGATAGGAGGAGAGACATGATGATGGGATAGGAGGAGAGGAGAGACATGATGATGGGATAGGAGGAGAGGAGAGACATGATGATGGGATAGGAGGAGAGACATGATGATGGGATAGGAGGAGAGACATGATGATGGGATAGGAGGAGAGGAGACATGATGATGGGATAGGAGGAGAGACATGATGATGGGATAGGAGGAGAGGAGAGACATGATGATGGGATAGGAGGAGAGGAGAGACATGATGATGGGATAGGAGAGGAGAGACATGATGATGGGATAGGAGGAGAGACATGATGATGGGATAGGAGGAGAGGAGAGACATGATGATGGGATAGGAGGAGAGACATGATGATGGGATAGGAGGAGAAACATGATGATGGGATAGGAGGAGAGACATGATGATGGGATAGGAGGAGAGGAGAGACATGATGATGGGATAGGAGGAGAGACATGATGATGGGATAGGAGGAGAGACATGATGATGGGATAGGAGGAGAGACATGATGATGGGATAGGAGGAGAGGAGAGACATGATGATGGGATAGGAGGAGAGGAGAGACATGATGATGGGATAGGAGGAGAACATGATGATGGGATAGGAGGAGAGACATGATGATGGGATAAGAGGAGAAACATGATGATGGGATAGGAGGAGAGACATGATGATGGGATAGGAGGAGAGACATGATGATGGGATAGGAGGAGAGGAGAGACATGATGATGGGATAGGAGGAGAGGAGAGACATGATGATGGGATAGGAGGAGAGAGATGATGATTGGATAGGAGGAGAGACATGATGATGGGATAGGAGGAGAAACTTGATGATGGGATAGGAGGAGAGACATGATGATGGGATAAGAGGAGAAACATGATGATGGGATAGGAGGAGAGACATGATGATGGGATAGGAGGAGAGGAGAGACATGATGATGGGATAGGAGGAGAGGAGAGACATGATGATTGGATAGGAGGAGAGACATGATGATGGGATAGGAGGAGACACATGATGATGGGATAGGAGGAGAGACATGATGATGGGATAGGAGGAGAGAACATGATGATGGAATAGGAGGAGAGGAGAGACATGATGATGGGATAGGAGGAGAGACATGATGATGGGATAGGAGGAGAGACATGATGATGGGATAGGAGGAGAGACATGATGATGGGATAGGAGGAGAGGAGAGACATGATGATGGGATAGGAGGAGGAGAGGAGGAACATGATGATGGGATAGGAGGAGGAGACATGATGATGGGATAGGAGGAGAGAGACATGATGATGGGATAGGAGGAGAGACATGATGATGGGATAGGAGGAGAGACATGATGATGGGATAGGAGGAGAGGAGAGACATGATGATGGGATAGGAGGAGAGACATGATGATGGGATAGGAGGAGAGACATGATGATGGGATAGGAGGAGAGACATGATGATGGGATAGGAGGAGAGACATGATGATGGGATAGGAGGAGAGACATGATGATGGGATAGGAGGAGAGACATGATGATGGGATAGGAGGAGGAGAGACATGATGATGGGATAGGAGGAGGGAGAGACATGATGATGGGATAGGAGGAGAGACATGATGATGGGATAGGAGGAGAGACATGATGATGGGATAGGAGGAGAGACATGATGATGGGATAGGAGGAGAGACATGATGATGGGATAGGAGGAGAGGAGACATGATGATGGGATAGGAGGAGAGAGACATGATGATGGGATAGGAGGAGAGACATGATGATGGGATAGGAGGAGAGACATGATGATGGGATAGGAGGAGAAACATGATGATGGGATAGGAGGAGAGACATGATGATGGGATAGGAGGAGAGACATGATGATGGGATAGGAGGAGAGACTTGATGATGGGATAGGAGGAGAAACATGATGATGGGATAGGAGGAGAGGAGAGACATGATGATGGGATAGGAGGAGAGACATGATGATGGGATAGGAGGAGAGAGGAGAGACATGATGATGGGATAGGAGGAGAGGAGAGACATGATGATGGGATAGGAGGAGAGACATGATGATGGTATAGGAGGAGAGACATGATGATGGGATAGGAGGAGAGGAGAGACATGATGATGGGATAGGAGGAGAGACATGATGATGGGATAGGAGGAGAGGAGACATGATGATGGGATAGGAGGAGAGAGAGACATGATGATGGGATAGGAGGAGAGACATGATGATGGTATAGGAGGAGAGAGACATGATGATGGGATAGGAGGAGAGGAGAGACATGATGATGGGATAGGAGGAGAGACATGATGATGGGATAGGAGGAGAGGAGAGACATGATGATGGGATAGGAGGAGAGACATGATGATGGGATAGGAGGAGAGGAGAGACATGATGATGGGATAGGAGGAGAGGAGAGACATGATGATGGGATAGGAGGAGAGACATGATGATGGGATAGGAGGAGAGACATGATGATGGGATAAGAGGAGAAACATGATGATGGGATAGGAGGAGAGACATGATGATGGGATAGGAGGAGAGGAGAACATGATGATGGGATAGGAGGAGAGGAGAGACATGATGATGGGATAGGAGAGAGGAGAGACATGATGATGGGATAGGAGGAGAGGAGAGACATGATGATGGGATAGGAGGAGAGAGAGACATGATGATGGGATAGGAGGAGAGACATGATGATGGGATAGGAGGAGAGACATGATGATGGGATGGGATAGGAGGAGAGACATGATGATGGGATAGGAGGAGAGACATGATGATGGGATAGGAGGAGAGACTTGATGATGGGATAGGAGGAGAGACATGATGATGGGATAGGAGGAGAGACATGATGATGGGATAGGAGGAGAGACATGATGATGGGATAGGAGGAGAGACATGATGATGGGATAGGAGGAGAGACATGATGATGGGATAGGAGGAGAGAGAGACATGATGATGGGATAGGAGGAGACATGATGATGGGATAGGAGGAGAGACATGATGATGGGATAGGAGGAGAGACATGATGATGGGATAGGAGGAGAGACATGATGATGGGATAGGAGGAGAGACATGATGATGGGATAGGAGGAGAGACATGATGATGGGATAGGAAGAGAGACATGATGATGGGATAGGAGGAGAAACATGATGATGGGATAGGAGGAGAGACTTGAAGATGGGATAGGAGGAGAGACATGATGATGGGATAGGAGAGGAGAGACATGATGATGGGATAGGAGGAGAGACATGATGATGGGATAGGAGGAGAACATGATGATGGATAGGATAGGAGGAGACATGATGATGGGATAGGAGAGAGAGACATGATGATGGGATAGGAGGAGAGACATGATGATGGGATAGGAGGAGAGACATGATGATGGGATAGGAGGAGAGACATGATGATGGGATAGGAGGAGGAGAGAACATGATGATGGGATAGGAGGAGAGACATGATGATGGGATAGGAGGAGAGACATGATGATGGGATAGGAGGAGAGACATGATGATGGGATAGGAGGAGAGACATGATGATGGGATAGGAGGAGAGACATGATGATGGGATAGGAGGAGAGACATGATGATGGGATAGGAGGAGAGACATGATGATGGGATAGGAGGAGAGACATGATGATGGGATAGGAGAGAGGAGAGACATGATGATGGGATAGGAGGAGACATGATGATGGGATAGGAGAGAGACATGATGATGGGATAGGAGGAGAGACATGATGATGGGATAGGAGGAGAAACATGATGATGGGATAGGAGGAGAACATGATGATGGGATAGGAGGAGAGACATGATGATGGGATGATGATGGGATAGGAGGAGAGACATGATGATGGGATAGGAGGAGAGACATGATGATGGGATAGGAGGAGAGACATGATGATGGGATAGGAGGAGAGACATGATGATGGGATAGGAGGAGAAGACATGATGATGGGATAGGAGGAGAGACATGATGATGGGATAGGAGGAGAGAGAGACATGATGATGGGATAGGAGGAGAGACATGATGATGGGATAGGAGGAGAGGAGAGACATGATGATGGGATAGGAGGAGAGAGAGACATGATGATGGGATAGGAGGAGAGACATGATGATGGGATAGGAGGAGAGGAGACATGATGATGGGATAGGAGGAGAGGAGAGACATGATGATGGGATAGGAGGAGAGGAGAACATGATGATGGGATAGGAGGAGAGACATGATGATGGGATAGGAGGAGAAACATGATGATGGGATAGGAGGAGAGACATGATGATGGGATAGGAGGAGAGACATGATGATGGGATAGGAGGAGAGACATGATGATGGGATAGGAGGAGAAACATGATGATGGGATAGGAGGAGAGACATGATGATGGGATAAGAGGAGAAACATGATGATGGGATAGGAGGAGAGACATGATGATGGGATAGGAGGAGAGACATGATGATGGGATAGGAGGAGAGGAGAGACATGATGATGGGATAGGAGGAGAGGAGAGACATGATGATGGGATAGGAGGAGAGACATGATGATGGGATAGGAGGAGAGAGACATGATGATGGGATAGGAGGAGAGGAGAGACATGATGATGGGATAGGAGAGAGAGAGACATGATGATGGGATAGGAGGAGAGGAGAGACATGATGATGGGATAGGAGGAGAGACATGATGATGGGATAGGAGGAGAGACATGATGATGGGATAGGAGGAGAGACATGATGATGGGATAGGAGGAGAGACATGATGATGGGATAGGAGGAGAGGAGAGACATGATGATGGGATAGGAGGAGAGAGAACATGATGATGGGATAGGAGGAGAGACATGATGATGGGATAGGAGGAGAGACATGATGATGGGATAGGAGGAGAGACATGATGATGGGATAGGAGGAGAGAGACATGATGATGGGATAGGAGGAGAGACATGATGATGGGATAGGAGGAGAGACATGATGATGGGATAGGAGGAGAGGAGACATGATGATGGGATAGAGGAGAGACATGATGATGGGATAGGAGGAGAGACATGACGATTGGATAGGAGGAGAGACATGATGATGGGATAGGAGGAGAGGAGAGACATGATGATGGGATAGGAGGAGAAACATGATGATGGGATAGGAGGAGAGACATGATGATGGGATAGGAGGAGAAACATGATGATGGGATAGGAGGAGAGACATGATGATGGGATAGGAGGAGAGACATGATGATGGGATAGGAGAAGAGACATGATGATGGGATAGGAGGAGAGACATGATGATGGGATAGGAGGAGAGACATGATGATGGGATAGGAGGAGAGAGACATGATGATGGGATAGGAGGAGAGACATGATGATGGGATAGGAGGAGAGACATGATGATGGGATAGGAGGAGAGAGAGACATGATGATGGGATAGGAGGAGAGACATGATGATGGGATAGGAGGAGACATGATGATGGGATAGGAGGAGAGACATGATGATGGGATAGGAGGAGAGACATGATGATGGGATAGGAGGAGAGACATGATGATGGGATAGGAGGAGAGACATGATGATGGGATAGGAGGAGAGACATGATGATGGGATAGGAGGAGAGACATGATGATGGGATAGGAGGAGAGACATGATGATGGGATAGGAGGAGAGACATGATGATGGGATAGGAGGAGAGACATGATGATGGGATAGGAGGAGAGACATGATGATGGGATAGGAGGAGAGACATGATGATGGGATAGGAGGAGAGACATGATGATGGGATAGGAGGAGAGACATGATGATGGGATAGGAGGAGAGACATGATGATGGGATAGGAGGAGAGGAGAGACATGATGATGGGATAGGAGGAGAGGAGAGACATGATGATGGGATAGGAGGAGAGACATGATGATGGGATAGGAGGAGAGACATGATGATGGGATAGGAGGAGAGACTTGAAGATGGGATAGGAGGAGAAACATGATGATGGGATAGGAGGAGAGACTTGAAGATGGGATAGGAGGAGAAACATGATGATGGGATAGGAGGAGAGACATGAAGATGGGATAGGAGGAGAGACATGATGATGGGATAGGAGAAGAGGAGAGACATGATGATGGGATAGGAGGAGAGACATGATGATGGGATAGGAGGAGAGACATGATGATGGGATAGGAGGAGAGACATGATGATGGGATAGGAGGAGAGACATGATGATGGTATAGGAGGAGAGACATGATGATGGGATAGGAGGAGAGGAGAGACATGATGATGGGATAGGAGGAGAAACATGATGATGGGATTGGAGGAGAGACATGATGATGGGATAGGAGGAGAGGAGAGACATGACAATGGGATAGGAGGAGAGGAGAGACATGATGATGGGATAGGAGGAGAGGAGAGACTTGATGATGGGATAGGAGGAGAGACATGATGATGGGATAAGAGGAGAAACATGATGATGGGATAGGAGGAGAGACATGATGATGGGATAGGAGGAGAGGAGAGACATGATGATGGGATAGGAGGAGAGGAGAGACATGATGATGGGATAGGAGGAGAGACTTGATGATGGGATAGGAGGAGAGACATGATGATGGGATAGGAGGAGAGACATGATGATGGGATAGGAGGAGAGACATGATGATGGAATAGGAGGAGAGGAGAGACTTGATGATGGGATAGGAGGAGAGACTTGATGATGGGATAGGAGGAGAGACATGATGATGGGATAGGAGGAGAGACATGATGATGGGATAGGAGGAGAGACATGATGATGGGATAGGAGGAGAGGAGAGACATGATGATGGGATAGGAGGAGAGAGATGATGATGGGATAGGAGAAGAGGAGAGACATGATCAAATCAAATCAAATGTAATCAAATTTTATTTGTCACATACACATGGTTAGCAGATGTTAATCCGAGTGTAGCGAAATGCTTGTGCTTCTATTTCCGACCATGCAGTAGTATCTAACAAGTAATCTAACAAATTCACAACAACTACCTTATACACAAGAGTAAAGGAATGAATACGAGTATGTACATATAAATATATGGATGAGTGATGGATGACCTGCATAGGCAAGATGCAGTAGATGGTATGGAGTACAGTATATACACATATATACAGTGGGGAAAAAAAGTATTTAGTCAGCCCCCAATTGTGCAAGTTCTCTCACTTAAAAAGATGAGAGAGGCCTGTAATTTTCATCATAGGTACACTTCAACTATGACAGACAAAATGAGGGAAACAAATCCAGAAAATCACATTGTAGGATTTTTAATGAATTTATTTGCAAATTATGGTGGAAAGTAAGTATTTGGTCACATACAAACAAGCAAGATTTCTGGCTCTCACAGACCTGTAACTTCTTCTTTAAGAGGCTCCTCTGTCCTCCACTCATTACCTGTATTAATGGCACCTGTTTGAACTTGTTATCAGTATAAAAGACACCTGTCCACAACCTCAAACAGTCACACTCCAAACTCCACTATGGCCAAGACCAAAGAGCTGTCAAAGGACACCAGAAACAAAATTGTAGACCTGCACCAGGTTGGGAAGACTGAATCTGCAATAGGTAAGCAGCTTGGTTTGAAGAAATCAACTGTGGGAGCAATTATTAGGAAATGAAAGACATACAAGAAAACTGATAATCTTCCTTGATCTGGGGCTCCACGCAAGATCTCACCCCGTGGGGTCAAAATGATCACAAGAACGGTGAGCAAAAATCCCAGAACCACACGGGGGGACCTAGTGAATGACCTGCAGAGAGCTGGGACCAAAGTAACAAAGCCTACCATCAGTAACACACTACGCCGCCAGGGACTCAAATCCTGCAGTGCCAGACGTGTCCCCTGCTTAAGCCAGTACATGTTCAGGCAAGTCTAAAGTTTGCTAGAGAGCATTTGGATGATCCAGATGAGGATTGGGAGAATGTCAGATGAAACCAAAATAGAACTTTTTGGTAAAAACTCAACTCGTCATGTTTGGAGGACAAAGAATGCTGAGTTGCATCCAAAGAACACCATACCTACTGTGAAGCATGGGGGTGGAAACATCATGCTTTGGGGCTGTTTTTCTGCAAAGGGACCAGGACGACTGATCCGTGTAAAGGAAAGAATGAATGGGGCCATGTATCGTGAGATTTTGAGTGAAAACCTCCTTCCATCAGCAAGGGCATTGAAGATGAAACGTGGCTGGGTCTTTCAGCATGACAATGATCCCAAACACACCGCCCGGGCAACGAAGGAGTGGCTTCGTAAGAAGCATTTCAAGGTCCTGGAGTGGCCTAGCCAGTCTCCAGATCTCAACCCCATAGAACATCTTTGGAGGGAGTTGAAAGTCCGTGTTGCCCAGCGACAGACCCAAAACATCACTGCTCTAGAGGAGATCTGCATGGAGGAATGGGCCAAAATACCAGCAACAGTGTTTGAAAACCTTGTGAAGACTTACAGAAAACGTTTGACCTCTGTCATTGCCAACAAAGGGTATATAACAAAGTATTGAGATAAACTTTTGTTATTGACCAAATACTTATTTTCCACCATAATTTGCAAATAAATTCATAAAAAATCCTACAATGTGATTTTCTGGAATTTTTTCCCTCATTTTGTCTGTCATAGTTGAAGTGTACCTATGATGAAAATTACAGGCCTCTCTCATCTTTTTAAGTGAGAGAACTTGCACAATTGGTGGCTGACTAAATACTTTTTTTCCCCACTGTATATATATATATATATATATACAGTATATATATATGAGTTGAGTAATGTAGGATATGTAAACATTATATAAATGGCATTGTTTAAAGTGGCTAGTGATACATTATTTCATCCCATTATAATTATTAAAGTGGCTAGAGATTTGGGTCGATGGCCGAACGGCATAGGCAAGATTCAGTAGATGGTTTAGAGTACAGTGTATACATTTGATATGAGTATGTCGGATATGTAAACATTACATACAAAATTGTTTAAAGTGGCTAGTGATACATTGTTACATCCAATTCCTATGTTTTAAGTGGCTAGAGATTTAAGTCAGTATGTTGGCAGCAGCCACTCAATGTTAGTGATGGCTGTTTAACAGTCTGATGGCAGAAGCTGTTTTTCAGTCTCTCGGTCCCAGCTTTGATGCACCTGTACTGACCTCGCCTTCTGGATGATAGTGGGGTGAACAGGCAGTGGCTCGGGTGGTTGATGTCCTTGATGATCTTTTTGGCCTTCCTGTGACATCGGGTGGTGTAGGTGTCCTGAAGGGCAGGTAGTTTTCCCCCGGTGATGCGTTGTGCAGTCCTCACTACCCTCTGGAGAGCCTTACGGTTGAGGGCGGAGCAGTTGCCGTACCAGGCGGTGATACAGCCCGACAGGATGCTCTCGATTGTGCATCTGTAGAAGTTTGTGAGTGATTTTGGTGACAATTTCTTCAGCCTCCTGAGGTTGAAGAGGCGCTGTTGCACCTTCTTCACCACGCTGTCTGTGTGGGTGGACCAATTCAGTTTGTCCGTGATGTGTACGCCGAGGAACTTAAAACTTTCCACCTTCTCCACTACTGTCCCCTCGATGTGGATAGGGGGGTGCTCCCTCTCCTGTTTCCTGAAGTCCACGATCATCTCCTTTGTTTTGTTGACATTGAGTGAGAGGTTATTTTCCTGACACCACACTCCGAGGGCCCTCACCTCCTCCCTGTAGGCCGTCTCGTCGTTGTTGGTAATCAAGCCTACCACTGTAGTGTCGTCAGCAAACTTAATGATTGAGTTGGATGCGTGCTTGGCCACGCAGTCATGGGTAAACAGGGAGTACAGGAGAGGGCTGAGAACGCACCCTTGTGGGGCCCCAGTGTTGAGGATCAGCGGGGTGGAGATGTTGTTTCCTACCCTCACCACCTGGAGCCGGCCCGTCAGGAAGTCCAGGACCCAGTTGCACAGAGCTGGGTCGAGACATAGGGTCTCGAGCTTAATGACGAGCTTGGAGGGAACTATGGTGTTAAATGCTGAGCTGTAGTCGATGAACAGCATTCTTACATAAGTATTCCTCTTGTCCAGATGGGTTAGGGCAGTATGCAATGTGATTGCAATTGCGTCGTCTGTGGACCTATTGGGACGGTAAGCAAATTGGAGTGGGTCCAGGGTGTCTGGCAGGATGGAGGTGATATGATCCTTGACAAGTCCCTGCTAGGTAAAGCCCCGCCTTATCTCAGCTCGCTGGTAACCATAGCAGCACCCACCCGTAGCACTCGCTCCAGCAGGTATATCTCACTGGTCACCCCCAAAGCCAATTCCTCATTTGGCCGCCATTCCTTCCAGTTCTCTGCTGCCAATGACTGGAACGAACTACAAAAATCGTTGAAACTGGAGACACTTATCTCCCTCACTAGTTTCAAGCACCAGCTGTCAGAGCAGCTCACAGATCACTGCACCTGTACATAGCCCAACCAACTACCTCATCCCCTACCATAGTCATTTATTTATCTTGCTCTTTTGCACCCCAGTATTTTTACTTTGCACATTCATCTACTGCACATTTACCATTCCAGTGTTAAATTGCTATACTGCAGTTACTTTGCCACCATGGCCTATTTATTGCCTTATGATCCTTATCCTACCTCATTTGCACACATTGTATATAGATTTGTTTTTCTACTGTATTATTGACTGTATGTTTGTTTTACTCCATGTGTAACTCTGTGTTGTTGTATGTGGCGAACTGCTTATCTTGGCCAGGTTGCAGTTGTAAATGAGAACTTGTTCTCAACTTGCCTACCTGGTTAAATAAAGGTTAAATAAAATAAAAATAAATAAATACAAAATAAATAAATAAATAATCTCTCAAAGCACTTCATGATGACGGAAGTGAGTGCTACGGGGCGATACTCATTTAGCTCAGTTACCTTAGCTTTCTTGGGAACAGGAACAATGGTGGCCCTCTTGAAGCATGTGGGAACAGCAGACTGGGATAGGGACTGATTGAATATGTCTGTAAACTCACCAGCCAGTTGGTCTGCACATGCTCTGAGGACACGGCCAGGGATGCCATCTGGGCCGGCAGCCTTGCGAGGGTTAACACATTTAAATGTTTTACTCAAGTTGGCCACGGTGAAGGAGAGCCCGCAGGTTTTGGTAGCAGGCCGTGTCAGTGGCACTGTATTGTCCTCAAAGCGAGCAAAGAAGTTGTTTAGTTTGTCTGGGAGCAGGACGTCGTGGTCTGCGACGGGGCTGGTTTTCTTTCTGTAGTCCGTGATTGACTGTAGACCCTGCCACATTCCTCTTGTGTCTGAGCCGTTGAATTGTGACTCTACTTTGTCTCTATATTGATGCTTAGCTTGTTTGATTGCCTTTCGGAGGGAATAGCTACACTGTTTGTATTCAGTCATGTTTCCGGTAGCCTTACCCTGGTTAAAAGCAGTGGTTCGCGCTTTAAGTTTTGCGCGAATGCTGCCATCAATCCACGGTTTCTGTTTGGGGAAGGTTTTAATATTTGCTATGGGTACAACATCACCAATGCACTTGCTAATAAACTCGCTCACCAAATCAGCGTATACATCAATGTTGTTGTCAGATGCTATCCGGAACATATCCCAGTCCACGTGCTCGAAGCAATCTTGCAGCATGGAATCGGATTGGTCGGACCAGCGTTGAACAGACCTGAGAATGGGCGTTTCCTGTTTTAGTTTCTGTTTGTAAGCTGGGAGCAACAAAACGGAGTCATGGTCAGACTTGCCGAAAGGAGGGCGGAGAACTGCCTTATATGCATCATGGAAGTTGGAATAACAATGATCCAGGATTTTACCAGCCCGGGTGGCATATTCGATATGCTGGTAAAACTTCGGGAGCCTTGTTTTCAAGTTAGCCTTATTAAAATCCCCAGCCACAATAAATGCAGCCTCAGGATATGTGGTTTCCAATTTAGCTAGAGTGAAATGAATTTCTTTCAGTGCCGTCGATGTGTCAGCTTGAGGGGGGATGTACACGGCTGTGATTATAATCGAGGAGAATTCTCTTGGTAGATAATGCGGTCGGCATTTGATTGTAAGGAATTCTATGTCAGGTGAACAAAAGGACTTGAGTTCCTGTAGGTTGTTATGATCACACCATGTCTCGTTAATCATAAGACACACACCCCCACCCTTCTTCTTACCAGATAGATGTTTGTTTCTGTCGGCGCGATGCGTGGAGAAACCAGGTGGCTGTTCCGACTCCGATAACGTGTCCTGAGTGAGCCATGTTTCCGTGAAGCAAAGAACGTTGCAGTCTCAGATGTCTCTCTGAAAGGCAACCCTTGACGGATTTCGTCTACTTTGTTGTCAAGAGACTGTACATTGGCGATTAAAATACTCGGGAGAGGTGCACGATGCGCCCGTCGACGTAGCTTGACCAAAAGACCGGCACGTTTCCCTCTTCTCCGGCGCCGGCGTTGTTTTGAGTCGCCGGGTGCTATCCATTCTATTGTCCTGGCTGGGGTAACAAACAGAGAATCCTCTTCGGGAAAGTCGTAATCCTGGTCGTAATGTTGGTAAGTTGACGTTGCTCTTATATCCAATAGTTCCTCCCGTTTGTATGTAATAAAACTTAATATTTCCCGGGGTAACAATGTAAGACGTAATACATAAAAAAACAAAATACTGCATGGTTTCCTGAGAACGTGAAGCGAGGCTGCCATCTCTGTCGGCGCCGGAAGGGAGGAGAGACATGATGATGGGATAAGAGGAGAAACATGATGATGGGATAGGAGGAGTGACATGATGATGGAATAGGAGGAGAGACATGATGATGGAATAGCAGGAGAGACGTGATGATGGGATAGGAGGAGAGACATGATGATGGGATAGGAGGAGAGGAGAGACATGATGATGGGATAGGAGGAGAGACATGATGATGGGATAGGAGGAGAGACATGATGATGGGATAGGAGGAGAGACATGATGATGGAATAGGGGGAGAGACAATGATGGGATAGGAGGAGAGACATGTTGATGTGATAGGAGGAGATACATGATGATGGGATAGGAGGAGTGACATGATGATGGGATAGGAGGAGAGACATGATGATGGGATAGGAGGAGAGACATGTTGATGTGATAGGAGGAGAGACATGATGATGGGATAGCAGGAGAGACATGATGATGGGATAGGAGAGACATGATGATGGGATAGGAGGAGAGACATGTTGATGTGATAGGAGGAGTGACATGATGATGGAATAGCAGGAGAGACATGATGATGGGATAGGAGGAGAGGAGAGACATGATGATGGGATAGGAGGAGAGGAGAGACATGATGATGGGATAGGAGGAGAGACATGATGATGGAATAGGAGGAGAGACATGATGATGGGATAGGAGGAGAGACATGATGATGGAATAGGAGGAGAGACAATGATGGGATAGGAGGAAAGACATGATGATGTGATAGGAGGAAAGACATGATGATGGGATAGGAGGAGAGACATGATGATGGGATAGGAGAGACATGATGATGGAATAGGAGGAGAGACTTGATGATGGGATAGGAGGAGAGACATGATGATGTGATAGGAGGAGAGATGATGATGGGATAGGAGGAGAGACATGATGATGGGATAGGAGGAGAGACATGATGATGGGATAGGAGGAGAGACATGATGATGGGATAGGAGGAGAGGAGAGACATGATGATGGGATAGGAGGAGAGACATGATGATTGGATAGGAGGAGAGACATGATGATGTGATAGGAGGAGAGACATGATGATGGGATAGCAGGAGAGACATGATGATGGGATAGGAGGAGAGACATGATGATGGGATAGGAGAAGAGGAGAGACATGATGATGGGATAGGAGGAGAGACATGATGATGGATATAGGAGGAGAGACAATGATGGGATAGGAGGAGAGACATGTTGATGTGATAGGAGGAGAGACATGATGATGGGATAGCAGGAGAGACATGATGATGGGATAGGAGGAGAGACATGATGATGGGATAGGAGAAGAGGAGAGACATGATGATGGGATAGGAGGAGAGACATGATGATGGGATAGGAGGAGAGGAGAGACATGATGATGGCATAGGAGGAGTGACATGATGATGGGATAGGAGGAGAGGAGAGACATGATGATGGGATAGGAGGAGAGACATGATGATGGGATAGGAGGAGAGGAGTGTTGACATGTCTGGCCAATTCATTCCTGGTCTCTTTTCTCTCTCCATTTATCCCTCGCTCTCAACTCTCTCTCTCTCTCTCTCTCTCTCTCTCTCTCTCTCTCTCTCTCTCTCTCTCTCTCTCTCTCTCTCTCTCTCTCTCTCTCTCCCTCTCCATGTGTCTCTCTCTCTTTTTCTCTTCTCTCTCTCTCTCTCTCTCTCTCTCTGGATGTTTCTCTCTCTTCCATCAACATGAATGTGTGTCAGAGAGAGAGAGAGACAGAGAGGAACCCTAAAGCCCTTTCAGATTGAGCCCTTTTGTTTTGCTCCATCCACTCATCCATTCACTCTTCTCTCTACCAAATTCACTTTCCTCCCCCTTTCCCTCCACCCTCTCCTACCGTCCTCTCAACACTTTCTCCATCTCCTCCCTTCACTCTTCATGTTCCAACCAATTTCCCTTTTCCCTCTTGACACTTATTATGTTAAGAGATGGTCCCTGTACAGACAAAACATAAATAAACATTTTGCTTTTCTATATAGTAGCAAATAAGGGTTCCTTGGCTTTTAGGGGGCTTAGATGGAACCCTTTCCTAAGGTTCTATAAAGAACCATGCTCATACGGTTCTAAATATAAGCTTCATGGCGTTATAAAGATACCTTTCGTAATGGTCTTCAAATAACCATTAGTAAAAGGTTCTATATCACATCAAAGAAGAGTTCTGCTATGTTTCCAACCCTAATGTTCATTATAGAGAACGGTTCTTCAATCAAAGGTTATTTGTAGATGCTTTTAAAGAACCATAGAGGTATTTTTTATTGTGGTTAGCCATATTGTTTTGTTAAGATAGCAAAATGTGTTATTATTGTGTTAATTGACAAGTTGAATCAGGCGTGCCAGCCCTGCCATGGGTGGGGGTCTCTGATGAGAGAATTAAGAACCACTGACTTAATCTTCCATTCTCAATTAACACAAGGACATATAAGAGTCTGTCACAAGACACCAACCCTGTCTGTACTCATAACACAACAGATTACATCACATGGAATGACACTCTGACTCTGAAAATAGCTGTGAGTAAACCACTCCCCAAAATTTTCGAATGAGCCACCACCCCTATATTTGAATCATCACTAAAAGAAGAAAGAACCCTTAAGTGAGCTGTAAAGAACCGTTGAAGTGTTCAAAGGGTTCTTTGAGTCATTAAGGTTCCACATAAAATCATCACCTTACCAAAAAAAATAACTTGAGGAACCCTCTTTTCTCAGGTTGTATCATCTCCAAACTCAGGGGAAAGCCGTGATTAAGGTCAGATGGAATAGACAGTTTCCAAAAACCCTCCAGAAATGATTTTATATGAAGAATGTATTGTGGAATTCAAATAAAACCAAAATAAAATACCCAAACCAAGCAAATAAAAAATAGCCTGAGTAGCTGCAGGTCAAGCTCCTGGTTATGGTTTAGTCATCGTAGGGTTAGAGTCTAGGTCACTGAATACATATTGCACCATCTGTTTTCATCAGTTGATACAGCAAACATACTGATCTGTCCTGTCTGTCTGTCTGTCTCTCCTGTCTGTCTGTCCTGTCGGTCAAAAAGAAGAAGTGGGTAGGAGGGAGGAGGAGGGAGGAGATGAAGACAGAGGAGGGGGCAGGGAGGAGGTGAAGACAGAGGAGGGGGTAGGGAGGAGGTGAAGACAGAGGAGGGAGGAGGGAGGAGGTGAAGACAGAGGAAGGGGTAGGAAGGAGGTGAAGACAGAGGAGGGGGTAGGGAGGAGGTGAAGGAAGAGGAGGGAGGAGGGAGGAGGTGAAGACAGAGGAGGGAGTAGGGAGGAGGTGAAGACATAGGAGGGGGTAGGGAGGAGGTGAAGACAGAGGAGGGAGGAGGGAGGAGGTGAAGACAGAGGAGGGAGGAGGGAGGAGGTGAAGACAGAGGAGGGGGTAGGGAGGAGGTGAAGACAGAGGAGGGAGTAGGGAGGAGGTGAAGATAGAGGAGGGAGGAGGTGAAGGAAGAGGAGGGAGAGACGAGGTGAAGGAAGAGGAGGGAGGAGGTGAAGACAGAGGAGGGAGGAGGGAGGAGGTGAAGACAGAGGAGGCGGTAGGGAGGAGGTGAAGATAGAGGAGGGAGGAGGTGAAGGAAGAGGAGGGAGGAGGTGAAGGAAGAGGAGGGAGGAGGGAGGAGGTGAAGACAGAGGAGGGAGTAGGGAGGAGGTGAAGACATAGGAGGGGGTAGGGAGGAGGTGAAGACAGAGGAGGGAGGAGGGAGGAGGTGAAGACATAAGAGGGGGTAGGGAGGAGGTGAAGACAGAGGAGGGAGGAGGTGAAGACAGAAGAGGGGGTAGGGAGTAGGTGAAGACAGAGAAGGGAGTAGGGAGGAGGTGAAGACAGAGGAGGGGGTAGGGAGGAGGTGAAAGAAGAGGAGGGAGGATGGAGGAGGTGAAGATAGAGGGAGTAGGGAGGAGGTGAAGAAAGAGGAGGGGGTAGGGAGGAGGTGAAGGAAGAGGAGGGAGGAGGCGAAGATAGAGGAGGGAGTAAGGAGGAGGTGAAGACAGAGGAGGGGGTAGGGAGGAGGTGAAGACAGAGGAGGGAGTAAGGAGGAGGTGAAGACAGAGGAGGGGGTAGGGAGGAGGTGAAGACAGAGGAGGGAGTAGGGAGGAGGTGAAGACAGAGGAGGGAGGAGGGAGGAGGTGAAGACAGAGGAGGGGGTATTGAGGAGGTGAAGACAGAGGAGAGGGTAGGAAGGAGGTGAAGACAGAGGAGGGGGTATTGAGGAGGTGAAGACAGAGGAGAGGGTAGGAAGGAGGTGAAGACAGAGGAGGGGGTATTGAGGAGGTGAAGACAGAGGAGAGGGTAGGAAGGAGGTGAAAGAAGAGGAGGGAGGATGGAGGAGGTGAAGACAGAGGCGGGAGGAGGGAGGAGGTGAAGACAGAGGAGGGGGTAGGGAGGAGGTGAAGATGGAGGTGAAGGAAGAGGAGGGAGGAGGTGAAGATAGAGGAGGGAACGATATGAGAGCAGAGAGATCACTCCAGAGAGGACAAAGGAAAGAGGGAGGAGGAGAGGAGGAGAGGAGGAGAGGAGGAGAGGAGGAGGATAAGGAGAGCTCTTACCGTTCGTGTATGGGTTTGCCACCTTTTTGTTTGTCATAACTCTTGCTGTTGCGTTGTTAACCTGTGTTCAGATATAGAATTTAGACAGTTAGAGAGAACACACACAAATGCATGCATACACGCACACACACACACACACACACATACACACACACACACACACACACACACAGATTACACTCTGGACAGTCATCCAGCCAGTGAGGCTAAACTGCATATTGAAGCTTCATTTTTGCCAGGCTTATAATATAGTTATAATATAGTTATAATATAGCTTTACTATAGTTATAATATAGTTATAATATAGCTTTACTATAGTTATAATATAGTTATAATAATGCTTTACTATAGTCATAATATAGTTATAATATAGCTTTGCTATAGTCATAATATAGTTATAATATAGTTATAATATAGTTATACTAAAGTTTGACTATAGTCATGGCAAAACAAGACCTAATAATATAATAATACAGAATAATACAGTGCCTTCACACTCATTGGCTTTTCCCACATGTTGTTGTGTTACAGCCTGAATTTAAAATGGATTATATTGAGATTCTGTCACTGACCTACACACAATACCTCATAATGTCAAAGTAGAATTATGTTTCGACTACCTCATCTCTGTACCCCACAGATACAATTATCTGTAAGGCCCCTTAGTCGAGCAGTGAATTTCAAAACACAGATTCAACCACAAGACCAGGGAGGTTTTCCAATGTCTCGCAAAGAAGGGCTCCTATTGGTAGATGGGTACAAATAAAAAAAAAAGCAGACATTGAATATCCCTTTGAGCATGGCGAAGTTATTAATTACACTTTGGATGGTGTATCAATAAACCCAGTCACTACAAAGATACAGGCGTCCTTCCTAACTCAGTTGATGGAGAGGAAGGAAACCGCTCAGGGATTTCACCATGAGGACAATGGTCACTTTAAAACAGTTCCAGAGTTTAAATGCTGTGAAAGGAGACAACTGAGGATGGATCAACAACATTTTAGTTACTCCACAATACTAACCTAAATGAATACAAATATTCCAACACATGCATCCTGTTTGCAATAAGGCACTAAAGTAAAACTGCAAAAAACGTGGCAAAGAAATTAACTTAATGTCCTGAATACAAAGCGTTGTGTTTCGGGCAAATCCAACAGAACAGTACCACTCTTCATATTTTCAAGCATGGTGGTGGCTGCATCATGTCTTGGGTATGCTTGTCATCGGCATGGACTATCAAGGTTTTTTAGGATAAAAAGAAACGGAATAGAGCTAAGCACAGGCAAAATCCTAGAGGAAACTTGGTTGAGTCTGCTTTCCAACAGACACTGGGAGACAAATTCCCCTTTCAGCAGGATAATAACCTTAAACACAAGGCCAGATCTACACTGGAGTTGCTTATCAAGACGACATTGAATGTTCCTGAGTGGCCAAGTTACAGTTTTGACTTAAACCAGCTTGAAAATCGATGAACAGATTTGTAAATAGCTGTCCAACAACCAACTTGACAGAGCTTGAAGAATTTTTTAAAGAATAATGTACAAATATTGCACAATCCAGGTGTACAAACCTCTTAGAGACTCACAGCTGTAATCGTTGCCAAAGGGGTTTGGAACATGTATTGACTCTGGGGGGGGTGAACACTTTGACATTGGAGTATTTTCTGTAGATCATTGACAAAAAAAGACATTTATCAAATCAAATCTCAACCTGTAACGCACCAAAGCGTGGAAAAAGTCAAAGGGTGAATACTTTCTGAAGGCCATGTATATCACCAGCATCAGATGAACAGAAAACAAAGTTAAATTCTTCTTGGTGAAGGGAACCACCTTGTCCTTGGAAACCTAATGAGCCAGCATCCATTTTCTACAAACATCTCTATCAATCGCTTAGGGCCTCTCACTCTAAACAGAAATGTTCAAGTTATTTTTTTTCATCTCTCCCTCTGAGGTTGCTGAGTGAAAAACAGCTCTCCATATCGACCAGCCCCTGGCAGCGTCGAGTTGAGTTTAGCATGTTTTCCTAACCCACCGTGTTAGCATTTCCCTTGGCCGCTAATTAGCGCTAATGGCTTTCATATCCAATGGACCAGCAGGTCATACCTTGAGGCTATGCTAACACTACACTAGTGTCTGATGTGATGTATGGGCCCAGGTATTATTTATATATTGCATACAGTTGAAGTCGGAAGTTTACATACACTTAGGTTGGAGTCATTAAAACTTGTTTTTCACCCACTCTACAAATTTCTTGTTAAACAAACTGTAGTTTTGGCAAGTCGGTTAGGACATCTACTTTGTGCGTGACACAAGTAATGTTTCCAACAATTGTTTACAGACAGATTATTTCACTTATAATTCACTGTATCACAATTCCAGTGGGTCAGAAGTTTACATACGATAAGTTCACTGTGCCTTTAAACAGCTTGGAAAATTCAAGAAAATTATGTCATGGCTTTAGAAGCTTCTGATAGGCTAATTGACATCATTTGAGTCAATTGGAGGTGTACCTGTGGATGTATTTCAAGGCCTACCTTCAAACTCAGTGCCTCTTTGCTTGACATCATGGGAAAATCAAAAGAAATCAGCCAAGACCTCCACAAACATTGTGGACCTCCACAAGTCTGGTTCATCCTTGGGAGCAATTTCCAAATGCCTAAAGGTACCACGTTCATCTGTACAAACAATAGTACGCAAGTATAAACACCATGGGACCATGCAGCCGTCATCCCACTCAGGAAGGAGACGCGTTATGTCTCCTAGAGATGAACCTACTTTGGTGTGAAAAGTGCAAATCAATCCCAGAACAACAGCAAAGGACCTTGTGAAGATGCTGGAGGAAGCAGGTACAAAAGTATCTATTAACAAAGTAAAATGAGTCCTATATCGACATGGAAGGAAGGAAGAAGCCACTGCTCAAAAACCTCCATAAAAAAGCCAGACTATGGTTTGCAACTGCACATGGGGACAAAGATCGTACTTTTTGGAGAAATGTCCTCTGGTCTGATGAAACAAAAATAGAACTGTTTGGCCATAATGACCATCGTTATGTTTGGAGGAAAAAGGGCGAGGCTTGGCAAGCCGAAGAACACCATCCCAACTGTGAAGCACGGGGGTGGCAGCATCATGTTGTGGGGGTGCTTTGCTGCAGGAGGGACTGGTGCACTTCACAAAATAAATGGTCTCATGAGGAAGGAAAATGATGTGGATATATTGAAGCAACATCTCAAGACATCAGTCAGGAAGTTTGTGGAAAGCTACTTAAAATGTTTGACCCAAATTAAACAATTTAAAGGCAATGCTACCAAATACCAATTGAGTGCATTTAAACTTCTGACCCACTGGGAATGTGATGAAATTAATCATTCTCTCTACTATTATTCTGACATTTCACATTTTTAAAATAAAGTGATGATCCTAACTGACCTAAGACAGGGAATTTTTGCTAGGATTAAATGTCAGGAATTGTGAAAAAACGTAGTTTAAATGTATTTGGCTAAGGTGTATGTAAAACTCCCACTTCAACTGTATATTACCTTAACAATGGGGGTGGCAGGTAGCCTAGTGGTTAAGACTGTTGGGCACATAACTGAAATGTTGCTGGTTTGAATCCCAGGGCCAGGAAGGTGGGAAAAATCTGCCGTTCTGCCCTTGAGCAAATCAGTTAAACCACAACAACAACAACACCTGCTCCACAGGCGCTGATGACGTGGACGTTGATTAAGGCAGTCCCCTGCACCTCTTTGATTCAATAGGGGTTTGGTTAAATGACTCCTGCACCTCTCTGATTCACAGGGGTTTGGTTAAATGACTCCTGCACCTCTCTGATTCAGAGGGGTTTGGTTAAATGACTCCTGCACCTCTCTGATTCAATAGGGGTTTGGTTAAATGACTCCTGCACCTCTCTGATTCAGAGGGGTTTGGTTAAATGACTCCTGCACCTCTCTGGTTCAATAGGAGTTTGGTTAAATGACTCCTGCACCTCTCTGATTCAATAGGAGTTTGGTTAAATGACCCCTGCACCTCTGATTCAGAGGGGTTTGGTTAAATGACTCCTGCACCTCTCTGATTCAGAGGGGTTAAATTAAATGACTCCTGCACCTCTCTGATTCAGAGGGGTTTGGTTAAATCACTCCTGCAACTCTCTGATTCACAGGGGTTTGGTTAAATGACTCCTGCACCTCTCTGATTCACAGGGGTTTGGTTAAATGACTCCTGCACATCTCTGATTCAGAGCGGTTTGGTTAAATGACCCCTGCACCTCTCTGAATCAATAGGGGTTTGGTTAAATGACTCCTGCACCTCTCTGATTCAATAGGGGTTTAGTTAAATGACTCCTTCACCTCTCTGATTCAGAGGGGTTTGGTTAAATGACCCCTGCACCTCTCTGATTCAATAGGGGTTTGGTTAAATGACTCCTGCACCTCTCTGATTCAATAGGAGTTTGGTTAAATGACTCCTCCACCTCTCTGATTCAATAGGGGTTTGGTTAAATGACTCCTGCACCTCTCTGATTGAGGGGTTTGGTTAAATGACTCCTGCACCTCTCTGATTCAATAGGGGTTTAGTTAAATGACTCCTTCACCTCTCTGATTCAGAGGGGTTTGGTTAAATGACCCCTGCAACTCTCTGATTCAATAGGGGTTTGGTTAAATGACTCCTGCACCTCTCTGATTCAATAGGAGTTTGGTTAAATGACTCCTCCACCTCTCTGATTCAATAGGGGGTTGGTTAAATGCGGAAGACACTTTTCGGTTGTGTAACTGACTAGGTTTCCCCTTAATGGTGGTGGAGGAATGACAGACATGGCGAAAGACCCTGAGAGAGATGAAAAAAACATCTATATGTTGTTGCCCTGGAATGTGTGATACAAGCGGGGGTGTTTTGGATAAACAAGTGGGATTCAAAGCAACGTTGGCAGCACTTTGATACCCAGCGATTGAGTTAATTTAAACATGTATTTGCGGGCAGGGCACAGAAGTGATTCAGAGACGGAGAGAGCGCGTGTATATGTGTATTTAGAAAAGCACGAGTGAGGACTTCCAACTGGCACATATACATTCATCAAGCTGAAGTTTGTTAGGATCAAACCTGGAACTGAGTGTTCTGTTCTGCTCCTTAAGCATCAAACACACTCTGATCTGATCTGAGCTGAACTGATACACATGCCCCTAAACACACACACACACACACACACACACACACACACACACACACACACACACACACACACACACACACACACACACACATGCAAAGGAGATATTTAAATACATGCACTCGCACACACTCACACACACACGCACATGCACACACTTACGGCTCAGAGTTCAGCATTCAGCATGCAGCGATCAAGGTGCACCAGGCAGAGGGAGAGAGGGATGGTGGAGGAGGAGAAGAGAGGGGGATGGCAGGCAGACATCGCCAGGCAGAGGGAGAGAGAGAACGGGGTAGGGAGGAAGGGATGAGTAGAGAAGAGGGAAAGAAGGCACCTCTATTTTGCGTCCCTCTACGATTGTACCATTTAGTTTCTCACGTGCACGGTCCGCATCTGCACTCGTTTCAAATGTTACAAACCCAAAACCCTGAGATCACCAGGAACGGAGAGATAAAGGAGAGAGAGGAGAGAGGGGAAAAAGGGGGGGACGAAATAAGAGAGAGAGAGAGAGAGAGAGAGAGAGAGAGAGAGAGAGAGAGAGAGAGAGAGAGAGAGAGAGAGAGAATAAAGGGGATGAAATAATAGAGAAAGAGAAAGAGGAGAGGGAAAACACACAGTAGAAGATAAGCATCAGGGAGTGAGGGACATATTCAGCAGATAAGCAGGTTTAGTGAAACTGGAAAAATAAACAGTCAGAGTTGAGCTGAAGAGGAGAAAGATAGCTAAACACTGAATTCAGAAACACAACCTGACACACTCCAACTGTGTGTGTGTCCTAGAGCAAAATGTACGTGTTAGTGAGAGTCTCACCTTTCCACAAGGGAGTCATATTTGTGTGTCTCCCAAACTGTTTGGACGCTACAGACGGAAGTTGGCAGACTGGCCGTACCGACTTCAGACGAGTCTCAATACACTTGTGGGGGTGTTCTTGGGACCCTCATCTTACCGTAGAGGGGTCAAAATGGTCTGTTAGGTTAAACCGGACGGTTTAGTGAGAAGGTCTGACAAAGGTCTGTCACCTTTCACCGCAGATGAGGAAGTGTGACATACTGGCGGATGTGGTGGATTGAGACGCATCCGATGCATAACAACAGATATCAACATCTTAACCTGACAGATCTTCATGGGGATTTTTCTATTATACTAACTAGATTTCTGTGGGGGAGCGAACATCGACCACAGGAGGTTAGATATGTCTGCAGGTAAACAGAATGTTGGACAAAACACGGGGAATTAACTGGGTCTGTGTGGGAGAGCCATAAGATGTGAATGGTAAACAGCATGTTGGACAAGACAAGCCTCCAGTCCTCACAATCCTTTAAACATTGTGTGTATCCTATTACTTATATGGGCACTGGTCAGTAGTGTGCTATCTAGGGATACTGTACGTGTACCATTTTGACATCCAGCCTAGACACCCTATACATCCTGTGTTACTAAGGCCCTAGACACCCTATACATCCTGTGTTACTAAGGCCCTGGACACCCTATACATCCTGTGTTACTAAGGCCCTGGACACCCTATACATCCTGTGTTACTAAGGCCCTGGACACCCTATACATCCTGTGTTACTAAGGCCCTAGACACCCTATACATCCTGTGTTACTAAGGCCCTGGGCACCCTATACATCCTGTGTTACTAAGGCCCTGGACACCCTATACATCCTGTGTTACTATGGCCCTGGACACCCTATACATCCTGTGTTACTAAGGCCCGGGACACCCGATACATCTCTCTCTCTGTCTCTCTGTCTCTCTCTCTGTCTCTCTGTCTCTCTGTCTGTCTCTCTCTCTGTCTCTCTCTCTGTCTCTCTCTCTCTCTCCATATGTCTCTCTCTCTGTCTGTCTCTCTCTCTCCATACGTCTCTCTCTCGCTCTGTCTCAGTCTCTCTGTCTCTCTGTCTGTCTCTCTCTCTCCATATGTCTCTCTGTCTCTGCCTCTCTGTCTCTCTGTCTCTGTCTCTCTCTGTCTCTCTCTGTCTCTCTCTGTCTCTCTCTCTCTCTCTCTCTCTCTCTCTCTCTCTCTCTCTCTCTCTCTCTCTCTCTCTCTCTCTCTCTCTCTCTCTCTGTCTCTCTCTGTCTGTCTTTCTCTCTCCATATGTCTTTGTCTCTGTCTGTCTCTCTCTCTCCATATGTCTCTCGCTCTGTCTCTGTCTCTCTGTCTTTCTCTCTGTCTCCCTCTCTCTCTCTGTCTCTCTCTCTCTCTTTCTCTCTCTGTCTCTCTCTGTCTCTCTCAAATTCAAGATGCTTTATTGGCATAAAAAACGTTGTATCAATATTGCCAAAGCAACAATGTATACAATATACATTGTAATAAAATTATAAACAATAACAAATAATAATATAAAATGGTAGTAAATAATAATACAAAATTAAATACAAAAATAATAACAATAACAATTGTTAACAGTCAATCGTAGACTTGTAACTTATAACTAAATAACGGTCATCTTCACCATTACATCAGTACTACAACTACCACCATCATTACCACTACTACCACCCCCACCATCATTAAACTGCTATCATTACCATCACCCCTACTACCATCATCATTACCACTACTACCACCCCCACCATCATTAAACTGCTATCATTACCATCACCCTACTACCATCATCATTACCACTACTACCACCCCCACCATCATTAAACTGCTATCATTACCATCACCCTACTACCATCATCATTACCACTACTACCACCCCCACCATCATTAAACTGCTATCATTACCATCACCCTACTACCATCATCATTACCACTACTACCACCCCCACCATCATTAAACTGCTATCATTACCATCACCCTACTACCACCATCATTACCACTACTACCACCCCCACCATCATTAAACTGCTATCATTACCATCACCCTACTACCACCATCATTACCACTACTACCACCCCCACCATCATTAAACTGCTATCATTACCATCACCCTACTACCATCATCATTACCACTACTACCATCATTAAACTGCTATCATTACCATCACCCTACTACCATCATCATTACCACTACTACCACCCCCACCATCATTAAACTACTATCATTACCATCACCCTACTACCATCATCATTACCACTACTACCACCCCCACCATCATTAAACTGCTATCATTACCATCACCCCTACTACCATCATCATTACCACTACTACCACCCCCACCATCATTAAACTGCTATCATTACCATCACCCTAGTACCATCATCATTACCACTACTACCACCCCCACCATCATTAAACTGCTATCATTACCATCACCCTACTACCCATACCACTACTATTTGGAATGATAAACAACAATAATAATAGTAATAACATTAATAGTAATAATAAGTAAGTTACTGCTTACTATGCAGATGTTACTATTCAGTGTCCCTCAGGCTATGGCAGGCAAATACATGTTTGGCTGCAAGAGGAGCCATTGCTCCTTTGCCCATGTAGTCATTTCTGTGAATAATGAATCTCTTGGTGAGGAATATTTATCACAGTAAAGGAGAAAGTGCATCTCTGTTTCTACCTCCCCTGTCGTGCAGTGACCACATACACGCTCCTCTTTGGGTAGCCATGTCTTTTTATGTCTGCCGGTTTCTTTTGCCAATTGGTGGTCACTCAGCCTGTTCTTGGTAAGGATCTGTCTCTGCTTCGTATCTCTGACAGAGTAGAGATAATCAGCCAATTCATATTCTCTGTTTAGGGTGAGATAGCAATTTAGTCGGCTTTGGGATTTTGTTTCGTTTTTCCAATGTTGTAAATATGAGTCCTTTGATTGGTTCATGATTTTGTTTATTAGAATTCTTTCTTTTGAAGCAGTGCTGGTGTCAGCTTGGTTGGTTAGGTCCAACACCAGCTGACTGAGAGGGCTCGTTTCTGGGCTCAGCTCTTGGGTTTGAAGTGCTTTAAATTGCAGACTTGAATTTGGACTTGAATTTAGATGTAGCCAAAATTTTAATGATCTTTTCTTTTCATTACTAATGGAAAGCGGCCCAACTCTGCCCTACATGCATTAGTTGGTGTATTTCTCTGGACTTGTAGAATTTTCCAACAGAATTCTGCATGCAGGGCTTCAATTGGATGTTTGTCCCACATTTTAAAGTCCAGTTTATTGAGTGGCCCCCAAACCTCACTTCCGTAAAGAGCTATTGGTAGGATTACACTGTCAAATATTTTGGTCCAAATTCTAATTGCGATGTTGATTTTGAATAATTTCATTTTTATTGCATACAATGCTCTGCAGGCTTTTTCTTTGAGTGCATTCACTGCCATATTAAAGTTTCCCGATGCAGATATGGTCAGACCAAGGTATGTGTCTTTTTTTTTGTGTTCAATTACGGTGTTGTTCAGGGTAAATTTAGATTTGTGTTCTTTTGGAAAATCATGATTTTCGTTTTTTTTGTTTTTTACTGCCAGGGCCCAATTATGGCAATATTGCTCTAGAATGTTAAGGTTCTGTTGAAGACCTTCTTTGGTTGATGATAGAAGTACCAAGTCATCAGCATATAGCAGGTATTTTACCTCTGTGTCAAATAGCGTGAGTCCTGGGGCTTGAGAATGGTCCAGCATGTCTGCTAATTCATTGATGTCAATTGACATTGATATCAAGCCTTGTCTCACACCTCGAAGTTGTGAAAATAATTTGGTTCTTTGTTTTTTGATTTTTATTGCACACTTGTTTTCTGTGTACATACATTTTATTAAGTCATACACCTTACCACCAAGCCCACTTTGTATAATTTTGTAGAATAGCCCTTCTTGCTAAATAGAATCAAATGCTTTTTTTAAAGTCAATAAAGCAAGCAAAGATTTTGCCCTCTTTTTTTTGGTGGACGGGTCTGATTTGTCTCCACTTTTGTTTTCTCCACTCTCCCTTTAAGACTGTGCTCCTAATCTCAGCTCGTTACCTGTATAAAAGACACCTGGGAGCCAGAAATCTTTCTGATTGAGAGGGGGTCAAATACTTATTTCCCTCATTAAAATGCAAATCAATTTATAACATTTTTCACATGCGTTTTTCTGGATTTTTTTGTTGTTATTCTGTCTGTCACTGTTCAAATAAACCTACCATTAAAATTATAGACTGATCATTTCTTTGTCAGTGGGCAAACTTACAAAATCAGCAGGGGATCAAATACTTTTCCCCCCCACTGTATATAAATATATATATATATATATATATATATATATATATATATACACACACACCCATACAATATTACAAATAATAATTATTATAATACCAGTGACAATAAAATTAAGGATAGTTATAAGAATGGAATAAGATTGCCGAAAAATTAAGTACAATCCAATGCAATCTGCAAGTGTGTGTGTCTCTGTCTCTGTCTCTGTCTCTCTGTCTCTCTGTCTCTGTCTCTCTGTCTCTGTCTCTGTCTCTGTCTCTGTCTCTGTCTCTGTCGCTCTGTCTCTCCCTGTCTCTCTCTGTCTCTCTCTGTGTCTATGTGTCTCTTTTTATCATGCACAAATAATTATCTAACCCGAAGAGAGAGAGAGAGAGAGATAGAGCGAGAGAGAGAGGAGTGGGCATTTTTCATAAGGGCCACAAACATATTGAAAGCAAATTGTATGTGAGAATTGAGTACTGCTGTACCAAGGAGAGGTAAGAAGTGAGTACTGCTGTATCATGGAGCGGTAAGGAGGTGAGAAGTGAGTACTGCTGTATCATGGAGCGGTAAGGAGGTGAGAAGTGAGTACTGCTGTATCATGGAGCGGTAAGGAGGTGAGAAGTGAGTACTGCTGTACCAAGGAGAGGTAAGAAGTGAGTACTGCTGTATCATGGAGCGGTAAGGAGGTGAGAAGTGAGTACTGCTGTATCATGGAGCGGTAAGGAGGTGAGAAGTGAGTACTGCTGTATCATGGAGCGGTAAGGAGGTGAGAAGTGAGTACTGCTGTATCATGGAGAGGTAAGGAGGTGAGAAGTGAGTACTGCTGTACCAAGGAGAGGTAAGAAGTGAGTACTGCTGTATCATGGAGCGGTAAGGAGGTGAGAAGTGAGTACTGCTGTATCATGGAGCGGTAAGGAGGTGAGAAGTGAGTACTGCTGTATCATGGAGCGGTAAGGAGGTGAGAAGTGAGTACTGCTGTACCAAGGAGAGGTAAGAAGTGAGTACTGCTGTATCATGGAGCGGTAAGGAGGTGAGAAGTGAGTACTGATGTATCATGGAGCGGTAAGGAGGTGAGAAGTGAGTACTGCTGTACCAAGGAGAGGTAAGGAGGTGAGAAGTGAGTACTGCTGTATCATGGAGCGGTAAGGAGGTGAGAAGTGAGTACTGCTGTATCATGGAGCGGTAAGGAGGTGAGAAGTGAGTACTGCTGTATCATGGAGCGGTAAGGAGGTGAGAAGTGAGTACTGCTGTACCAAGGAGAGGTAAGGAGGTGAGAAGTGAGTACTGCTGTATCATGGAGCGGTAAGGAGGTGAGAAGTGAGTACTGCTGTACCATGGAGCGGGAGTCAGAAACTAGTTCCAGTGTGGTACTGTACAGTATGTCATAATGTATGGCATGCAGGTACATTAGGGAGCATCGCCTGGAGGCAGAGGAGCCAGAGACAGGCTAGTAATTATTACACAGGAGGTAGGGACCTGTGGAGAGAGAGAGAGAGAGAGAGAGAGAGAGAGAGAGAGAGAGAGAGAGAGAGAGAGAGAGAGAGAGAGAGAGAATGGTAGAGTAGAGAAAGAGAGAGAGCGAGCGAGAGAAGTGACACTAGTTGCGGCACACTTACCTTGGAGCCTCTCTCGTTAAAAATGATCTCCACATCTAAAATCTTCCCAAATTGCTGCAGAGAGAGACAGAGAGAGAGAGACAGACAGACAGAGAGACAGAGAGAGAGAGAGAGAGAGAGAGAGAGAGAGAGAGAGAGAGAGAGAGAGAGAGAGAGAGAGAGAGAGAGAGAGAGAGAGAGAGAGAAAAAGAGAAAAAGAGAGAAAGGGGTAGAGGAGGGATATAGGATAGAGAAAGAGAGAAGAGAAGGGAAAATAATTAGTACATGCCACATTTGGCAGGAGTTTTGACCAATTGGTTGGCACGCTCCAAAATGGAATTTCACAGTGAACCCAAAGGCGGACAGCGCTATACACCTCAAAACATTCATCCCTCTGAATGAACAAACTGCTCTCCTCTGCTAACAATGAGAATAATTAAATAGCCATTCACTTTTAAATGCTGTATTTCTTTCCCTCTGTCTCTCGTAAAAGAAAGACACTCATATGACGTTCTGGCTAAGGCTGGAAAGGCGATGAAATGTGAGCTATAGTGTTAATGAGTATTAGTGTGTAAATCTGCATACTATAGAAAAGCTCTCAGCACCAGTCGTCTTCATTTCATGACAGTCATCCCCTCTCTCTCTCTCTCTCTCTCTCTCTCTCTCTCTCTTTCTCTGTCTCTCTCTAAAATAACATCTAATGTGATAGACCTTATGACTGGACAGGAAATAGAAAGTAACAACTTAATGTTAAATGTGTTTCCTGTCAGGTATTTTAATTATCTGTATTGTCTACTTGTTGAATGTTGGTGAAGTCTTGATTGTGGTTGTTTGTAATGTCTTGTTAATTGATGTTGGACCCCAGGAAGATTAGCTAGCGTTATGGCGTTAGCTAATGGGAATCCTAATTAAAAAAAAAAAAAAAAACTCTCTCTCTCTCTCTCTCTCTCTCTCTCTCCACCTGATAAAAGCTGATGCAAACCTATTTTCAGCCGCGACAAGAACCCTTTCCCAATTAAAAAAAAATTGAGAGAGGCAATGGGAAAGCAGGAGTGGAAGAATGGAGGGAATGGCCCATCAAGGATAATGATAAACCACACATTTGTTTATTATCTGTGGTGATGAATACCACAGTCGTACTTAGCTGTCATATTGGTCATCGTCTCGCCTTATCTCCGGGTGGTTGCCGAGCGGATCCTATAGGCTGTTATCTGATCACATTTCTAATGGCCCTGATTGGCTCAGTAACTCATCAGAGACGGGGGTCTTGGCCACGCCCATTTCCAGTCAGCTCACTAAGGCTGGGGGTGTCGTCGTGAATATGGTTCAATGAGGTGTTACTACGTAAGGAAAAGGTCTACTGCTTAACCAACTCTAACCCAACTCTAACCCAAACCCAACTCTAACTCTAACCAAACTCTAACCCAACTCTAACCCTAACCCAACTCTAACTCCAACTCTAACCCTAACCCAACTCTAACCCTAACCCAATCAACTCTAACTCTAACCCAACTCTAACCCAACTCTAACCCTAACCCAACTCTAACCCTAACTCAATTTAACTCTAACCCAACTCTAATTTCAATTTCTAATTCAACCCTTTAATTTCTAATTTTAACCCAATTTCTAACCCAACCCTAATTTTAATTTAACCCTAACCCAATTCTAATTTAACCCAACTCTCTAACTCCAATTTCTAACCCTTTAACTTTTAACTCTAATTCTAATTTTAATTTAATTTAACCCTAATTAATTTAACCATAACCCAATAATTTAACCCAATTTCTAACTTTAATTCTAATCTTAATTCTAACCTAATTTTCTTTAATTTAACTCCTAATTCTAACCTAATTCTAATTTTAATTCTAATTTCCCTAACTCCAATCTCTAATTCTAAATCTAATTTTAACTTCAATCTTTAATTTTAATTTCTAATTTCCTAATTCTGAAAGCCTAATCTAATCTAATTCCTAACCCTAATTAATTTAACCCTAATTTTCTAATCTCTTTAATTTTAATTTTAATTCTAATTCTTAATTCTAATTTTAATTCTAATTTTTAATTTCTAATTTCTAACTAATTTAATTTAATTTTAATTCTAATTCTAATTTAATTCCAATTTTCTAATTTTAATTTAATTTTTAATTTAATTTTAATTTAATTTTTAATTTTAATTTATTTTAATTTTAATTCTAATTTAATTTAATTTAATTTTAATTTAATTTTTAATTCTAATTTTTAATTTTAATTTACCCTTTAATTTTAATTCTAATTTAATTTCTAATTTAATTCTAATTTAATTTAATTTTAATTTAATTTTAATTTAATTTCTAATTTCTAATTCTTTAATTTCTAATTTTAATTTTAATTTTAATTTAATTCTTTAATTTTAATTTAATTTCTAATTTAATTCTCTTTAATTTCTAATTTAATTTCTAATTTTTAATTCTAATTTTAATTTCCTAATTTCTAATTTCTAATTTAATTAACCTTTAATCTTAATTTAATTTCTAATTTAATTTCTTTAATTTTAATTTAATTCTTTAATTCTAATTTTAATTTAATTTTTAATTTTAATTTTAATTCTAATTTAATTTTAATTTCTAATTCTAATTTAATTTTTAATTTAATTTAATTTTAATTTAATTTCTAATTTTAATTCCCAATCTCTAATTTAATTCTTTAATTTAATCTAATTTTAATTCTTTAATTTAATTTAAATTTTAATTTAATTTAATTTAATTTTTAATTCTAATTTCTTTAATTTAATTCCTAATTTCTAATTAACTAATTCTTTAATTTAATTTAATTTTACCCTTTAATTTAATTTAATTTAATTCTAATTTCTAATTTAATTTCTTAATTTAATTTCTAATTCTAATTTTAATTTAATCTTTAATTTAATTTAATTTAATCTTAATTTAATTTAATCTCTTTAATTTAATTCTAATTTAATTCTAATTTAATTTAATTCTAATCTTTTAATTTTAATTCTAATTTTAATTTTAATTTAATTTCTAATTCTAATTCTTTTAATTTAATTTTAATTTCCTAATTCTAATTTCTAATTCTTTTAATTCTAATTTCTTTAATTTTAATTCTAATTCTAATTCTAATTCTCTAATTTACTCCAATTTAATTTAATTTAATTCCAATTTAATTTTAATTTAATTCCCTAATTTAATCTAATTCTAACTCTAATTTTTAATTCTAATCTCTTTAATTCTAATTTAATTCTAACTTTAATTTTAAATTCTAATTCTAATTTTAATTTAATTCTAATTTCTAATTTAATTTAATTTAATTCTAATTTAATTCTAATTTCTAAAATTTAATTTTCTAATTTAATTTAATTTAATTTAATCTCCAATTTTTAATTTAATTTAATTTAATTTAATTCTAATTTCTAATTTAATTTTTAATTCCCTAATTTAATTTAATTTAATTTAATTCTAATTTAATTTAATTTCTAATTTAATTTAATTTTTAATTCTAATCTAATTTTAATTTAATTTTAATTTAATTTAATTTTAATTTAATTTAATTTCTAATTTAATTCTAATTTTAATTTAATTTAATTCTAATTCTAATTCTTAATTCCTAATTTTAATTTAATTCTAATTTTAATTTTAACCTAATTCTAATTAAATTTAATTCTTTAATTTAATTCTTTAATTCTAATTTAATTCTAATTTTAATTCTAATTTTTAATTTAATTTAATTCTAATTTCTAATTTAAATTTAATTTTTAATTCTAATTTTTAATTCTAATTCTTCTAATTCTAATTCTAATTCTTTAATTCCAATTCTAATTTTTTAATTCTAATTTAATTTCTAATTTAATTTCTAATTTAATTCTAATTCTAATTTTAATTTAATTCTAATTTTAATTTAATTCTTAATTTAATTTAATTCTAATTTTTTAATTCTAATTCTAATTTAATAATTCTAATTCTAATTCTAATTTTAATTCTAATTTCTAATTTAATTCTAATTTAATTTAATCTCTAATTTAATTTAATTCTAATTTCCAATCTCTAATTTAATTTCTAATTCTAATTTTAATTTAATTTTAATCTTAATTTAATTTCTAATCTTTAACCCTAATTTAATTTAATTTAATTCTAATTTTAATTCTAATTTCTAATTTAATTTAATCCTAATCCCTAATTTCTAATTCTAATTTAACCCTAATTTCTAATTTAACTCTAATTCTAATCCCTAATTTAATTCTAACCCTAACCCAATTTAACTCTAATCTCTAACTCTAACCCAATCTAACCTAACTCTAATTTAACCCCAATTCTAATTCTAACCCAACTTTCTAATTTAATTCTAACCCAATTTAATTTAATTCTAACTCTAACCTAACTCTAACCCAACTCTAACCCAACTCTAACCCAATCCCTAATTTTAACCCAACTCTTTAATTTAATCTCTAATTTAATTCTAATTTCTAATTCTAATTTAATTTTAACTCTAATTTTAACCCAACTCTAATTTAACTCTAATTCTAACCCAACTCTAACTCTAACCCAACCCAACTTCTAACCCTAACCCAACTCTAACCTAACTCTAACCCAACTCTAACTCTAACCCAACTCTAACCCTAACCCAACTCTAACCTAACTCTAACCCAACTCTAACCCAACCCAACTCTAACCCTTTTAGAAAGACAGCAGAAAAAGTGTGTCAGAACTTCAGTGCGTCTGCAGGCCTGTCGCCTGACAAGTATCCCAGTAGCCCAGTAGTCCAGTAGTCCAGTAGCCCAGTAGTCCAGCAGCCCAGTAGCCCAGTAGTCCAGTAGTCCAGTAGTCCAGTATCCCAGTAGCTCAGTAGCTCAGTAGCCCAGTAGTCCAGTAGTCCAGTATCCCAGTAGCCCAGTAGTCCAGTATCCCGGTAGTCCATTAGTCCAGTAGTCCAGTAGCCCAGTAGCCTAGGAGCCCAGGAGCCCAGTAGTCCAGTAGTCCAGTAGCCCAGAGGCGGGGAACAGAGAGCTTGCTTGCATCGCAAATGGCAACCTATTCCCTACGTAGTGCACTATTTTGACCCTGGGCCCTGCACAAAGTAGTCCACTACATAGGTCTTAGGGTGTGATTTGGAATGCAGAGGTACCTCTCCTCTCTCTTCTCCCTACCCTCCTCTCCTCTCTCTCTCCACCTCTCTTCTCTTTACCCTCCTCTCCTCTCTCTTCTCTCCAACTCTCCTCTCTCTTCTCCCTACCCTCCTCTCCCCTGTCTCCACCTCTCCTCTCTCTTCTCTCCAACTCTCCTCTCTATTCTCCCCACCCTCCTCTCCTGTCTCCACCTCCCTTCTCCCCTCTCCCCACCCTCTTCTCCATACCCTCCCTACCCTTCTCTCCCGTCTCCAACTCCCCTCTCTTTTCTCCCCCATCCTCCTCTTCCCAGCCTTAGGGTAATGATGCCACAGCCTTGGTCTCCCCATAATAAGACCTTGAATCAAGTAGTTGATTTCAATAAATAAATAAACATGGTGTCCAAGCCGACGTAATAATAGCAGAGCACAGACAAGGTCACCGTCTCACCGTGTTTTACCGCACCTCACACCGTACCTCACACCATACCTCACACCATACCTCACACCACACCTCACACCATACCTCACACACACCTCACACCGTACCTCACACCGTACCTCACACCGTACCTCACACACACCTCACACCACACCTCACACCACACCTCACACCATACCTCACACACACCTCACACCACACCTCACACCACACCTCACACCACACCTCACACCATACCTCACACCACACCTCACACCACACCTCACACCACACCTCACACCATACCTCACACCATACCTCACACCTCACACCACACCTCACACCATACCTCACACCACACCTCACACCACACCTCACACCACACCTCACACCACACCTCACACCATACCTCACACCATACCTCACACCACACCTCACACCACACCTCACACCATACCTCACACCATACCTCACACCACACCTCACACCATACCTCACACCATACCCCCCACACACACCTCACACCATACCTCACACCACACACCACACCATACCTCACACCACACCTCACACCACACCTCACACCATACCTCACACCATACCTCACACCATACCTCACACCACACCTCACACCATACCTCACACCATACCCCACACACACCTCACACCATACCTCACACCACACACCACACCATACCTCAAACCATACCTCACACCATACCTCACACCATACCTCACACCACACCTCACACCATACCTCACACCATACCTCACACCACACACCACACCATACCTCACACCATACCCCACACACACCTCACACCATACCTCACACCACACACCACACCATACCTCACACCACACACCATACCATACCTCACACCATACCTCACACCACACCTCACACCATACCTCACACCATACCTCACACCACACACCACACCATACCTCACACCATACCTCAAACCATACCTCACACCATACCTCACACCATACCTCACACCATACCTCACACCACACCTCACACCATACCTCACACCATACCTCACACCATACCTCACACCATACCTCACACCACACACCACACCATACCTCACACCATACCTCACACCCTACCTCACACCACACCTCACACCACACCTCACACCATACCTCACACCACACCTCACACCACACCTCACACCACACACCACACCATACCTCACACCATACCTCAAACCATACCTCACACCATACCTCACACCATACCTCACACCACACCTCACACCACACCTCACACCATACCTCACACCATACCTCACACCATACCTCACACCACACCACGCCTCCTTGTCTATGAGGAGGGAACACATCACGGCCAGTGAAATATTATATACTGGTACATACAGACAACTGACATGGCGCAGCGATGCAGCACCAATCTGGAGGAGGAGAGAAGAGCCCCATGCTTGTTTGTGGCCTGCCAGATACACTGAGTCTAAATAAGAAAAGCAACATGGCCCAGTGAACATGTGATTGTTTATATGTCTCCATCACTCTCCTCTCCTTTCCTCTTCCCCAACAGGACAAAAAAAACATTGTTGGTAGTCCGCCCTGTGTGTGTGTGTGTGTGTCTGTGTGTGTGTGTGTTAAGTGTGTGTGTGTGTGTGTGTTTGTGTGTGTTTGTGTGTAAAACAAAAAATGGCTTAAAGGGCACTTCCTGATCTGGCCTCGTTTCGAAGATTGCTCATTAAGAAATGCAGCGGCCATGACTGAAGCCAAACAAGGGTGTGGTTTGATGTGCGTGTGGTTTGATGTGCGTGTGGTTTGATGTGGGTGTGGTTTGATTTGGGTGTGGTTTGATGTGGGTGTGGTGTGATGTGGGTGTAGTTTGATGTGGGTGTGGTTTGATGTGGGTGTAGTTTGATGTGGGTGTAGTTTGATGTGGGTGTGGTTTGATGTGGGTGATTTCTGTTAGCATATATAGTACCTTGGCAGGTAATGTTGTTTGTCCCTCCTGAGTCACCTTAGCAATATAGACACAAAATAGTCACTTCCTTAGAACAGTCAGAACTAAATCAGATGAATCAAGAAATCTGTAATAAAATAACAAGATGCTTGCGAATGGATTTTGGATTGTTGGCAAGTTGCAGCTGGGATAAAAGTGTGTTCTGGTCGTCTCAATTCTATTTTAACTGACACTATCAAACACATCAGCAAGTGGCCACTCCATAAAGGGCTTAGGGCCAAGGGTTATTTCAATATAACATTGGCAGCATGTTTCAAAGAAGTCTGAGGTGCTGCGTGATGGGCAGGTATGTCTCACTGTCTTAGAGGTTCTGGCTGCTATGATTGCATAGAGCACGCACAACTGCCTCTCTCCTGTTAGTGGTCACTGGGCGCGGGCATGATCGTACCCTCCAGTAAATCGTAACGAACTCACTTACAAAACTTTGTTTAGACGAGATTGACTTTATGACCAAAATTATTCTATTTACACTTTGTAGTCAATTTTGACACTAGAATTAAAGTTTCTGATTCATATCGATGCCACACAGGCCGTTTAAAACTAGAGAAGTTGGTTCTAAGGGGCAGTTGACCTTTAAGCATTAAATCTAGAGGGCGGGCGATTGGGCGGGAGAACATGCGGGCGGGCGAACGGAATCATTAGAGACACAGCAGAATAAAAGCAAATCTCCACTCTTCCTAATGACTGGGATGAAAGCAACGGTTAATTGTTGTCTACACCGGCCACATTATTTCATTCTAATTACCCTGTCAGATGGAGGGAGGGTGGAGAGGGTGAGAGAGAGAGAGAGAGAGAGAGAGAGAGAGAGAGAGAGAGAGAGAGAGAGAGAGAGAGAGACTGTGTATCAGGGTGCATGGACACAAATGTACGGACGCACGCACACATAACGACACGCACGCGCGCGCGCACGCACACACACACACACACGTCCGCCTCACTCAGCAGAAGCACAATGGAATTGATCACCTGGCTCGTGAAAGAGAAAGAGCATGAGAGAGAGAGAGCGGTAGAGAGAGCGCTAGAGAGAGAGGCAGGGAGAGAGGGAGGGCAGGCCGAGAGGCTGTGTATCAGGGTGCATGTACACAAACAATCAAGCACGCAAACACACACACAGCCTTTTCCCGCCTCTCTCAGCAGAAGCACAATGGAATTGATCACCTGGCTGCTGGAAGAGAGAGAGAGAGAGAGAGAGAGAGAGAGAGAGAGAGAGAGAGAGAGAGAGACCCAAAATGCCTGTGGGGTTGATGGTATGCTAAATGAAATTATAAAATATACAGACCACATATTCCAATTGGCTATACTTAAACTTTTTAACATCATCTTCAGCTCTGGCATCTTCCCCAATATTTGTAAAAAAAATCAAAAATGCTTTTCACTCAATTTGGAATGAGAGTCTGCTATACAAATTAATGGAACTTATTGCCCTTTATGGTTGTGAGGTCTGGGGTCCGCTCACCAACCAAAAATTCACAAAATGGGACAAACACCAAATTGAGACACTGCATGCAGAATTCTGCAAAAATATCCTCCTTGTACAACGTCAAACAGTAAATAATTAGGCCGATACCCGCTAATTATCAATTATCCAGGAAAGAGACGTTAAATTGTACAACCACCTAAAAGTAAGCGATTCTCAAACCTTCCATAACAAAGCCATCACCTACAGAGAGATGAACCTGGAGAAGAGTCCCACACTGTCACGATTTCAGCCAAAGTTGGTCCCTCTCCTTGTTCGGGCGGCTTTCAGCGGTCGACGTCACCGGTTTTCTAGATACTGCCGATCTACTTTTCATTTTCTATGTTTTTTGTCTTCATTATACACACCTGGTTTTTATCCCATAATTATATGTTCCCTCATGGTTTTGTGCGCGTTTGTTCTATGTTAGATGTTCTTGTTATGTGAGCTTGGACTTTTCTACAAATTTTGGTAGTTTGTACTTTGAGTAAAGTTATGTGATTACTCATCTCCGTTGTCCTGCGCCTGACTCTGCCTACATCCTGCACAGAGACTTCTGACAGAAACACGCACCTCTAATGCAGTCAGCCTATTGAGGAGCGCATCCAGCAGCATACGACCATGTTGCAACATCTCGGCACAGCCATGGATCGCGTGCTGCATAATCTGGAGCGATGGGAGAGAGGTTTTCCAGCGCCTCCAACAACATATCAACCTCCCACTCCACAACCCACACAGCTGTCCACACCTCCTTCACCTGGACCCAGTGGGATTCGGCTCGCGCTCCCAAGGGCATGTGATGGAACGGCTGCCGGGTGCCAGGGGTTCCTACTCCAACTAGATCTCTACCTGGCGACCGTTCACCCGGCTCCCTCGGGACACGAGAGCGTGTCCGCCCTCGTCTCCTGCTTATCCGGGAAAGTCCTGGAGTGGGCCAATGCCGTATGGGGGGAGGACGGAGCGACGTTGGACCATTACGAGGAGTTCACACACCGCTTCAGGACAGTGTTCGACCATCCACCTGAGGGTAGAGTGGTGGGTGAACGCCTGTTCCACCTCAGGCAGGGGACGAGGAGCACACAGGACTTTTCTCTGGAGGTCCGCACCCTGGCCGCCGGAGCGGGATGGAATGACAGAGCCCTGATCGACCATTACAGATGCAGTCTGCGCGAGGACGTCCGACAAGAGCTGGCCTGCAGGGACACCACCCTATCCTTCGACCAGCTGGTGGATATGTCCATCAGGCTGGATACCCTGCTGGCCACCCTTGGACGTCCAGATCAGGGCCTGTTAGTTCCATACCCCAACACCTCTGATCCAACACCTATGGAGCTAGGAGGGACTGCGCTTAGGGGGACTGGATAAGGGGCCACTCCCTGCACCGTATGTGGCCCGCAGAGGGCACACTGCTGGTCGGTGCTGGGGGGGTACCTCAGGGAGTCGAGGCAGCAGGCAGGGCACTATCGTGTCATCCCAGGTGAGTAGGCACCAGACTCGCCCAGAGTCCCCTGTTGCTCTCATGTTTTTGTTTATAGATTTTCCAGAGTTTCCGCCGCGTTCCCAGCATAAGGCGCTTGCCGATTCAGGCGCAGCTGGAAACTTTGTTGACCGTTCATTTGCCCATAGTTTAGGGATCCTCATTGTGTCTGTTGATATGCCCTTCCCTGTGCACGCATTAGATAGTCGACCATTAAGGTCAGGGCTGATTAGGGAGGTTACCGCTCCACTAAGTATGGTGACGCAGGGGGGTCATGAGGAGAAGATTAGTCTCTACCTCATTGATTCTCCTGCGTTTCCCGTGGTGCTGGGTCTACCCTGGTTGGCCTATCATGACCCCACCATCGACGGGGGGATTGTGCGATAAATCTCCTGGTAGACGCAGCACTTCCCAGGAGTCACGTGTATCCTCTGTCACAGGAGGAGACGGCAGCTATGGAGACATATGTTTCCGAATCTCTGGGACAGGGATACATTCGGCCCTCCACTTCACCTGCCTCCTCAAGTTTATTTTTTGTGAAGAATAGGGATGGAGGTCTGCACCCGTGTATTGACTGTCGAGGTATCAATCAGATCACTGTGAGGTACAGCTATCTGCTGCCTCTCATAGCCAGTGCGATCGAGTCAATGCACGGGGCGCGCTTCTTCACCAAATTGGATCTCAGGAGTGCGTACAATCTGGTGCATATCCGGGAGGGGGACGAGTGGAAGACAGCATTTAGTACCACCTCAGGGCACTACGAGTACCTCGTCATGCCGTACGGGTTGATGAATGCTCCATCAGTTTTCCAGGCATTTGTAGACAAGATTTTCCGGGACCTGCACGGGCAGGGTGTAGTGGTGTATAGCGACGACATTCTGATATACTCCGCTACACGCGCCGAGCATGTGTCCCTGGTGCGCAAGGTGCTGGGTAGACTGTTGGAGCATGACCTGTACGTCAAGGCTGAGAAATTTCTTTCCTAGGGTACCGCATTTCCACATCAGGGGTGAAGATGGAGTTTGACCGCATTTCAGCCATGCGTAATTGGCTGACACCAACCACGGTAAAGGAAGTGCAGAGGTTTTTAGGGATTGCCAACTACTACTGGAGGTTTATCCGGGGCTTTGGTCAGGTAGAGGCTCCTATTACTTCACTGCTGAAGGGGGGGCCGGTGTGACTGCAGTGGTCAGCTGAGGCGGACAGGTCTTTTAGTCATCTGAAGGCTCTGTTTACCTCAGCTCCCCTGCTGGCTCATCCGGATCCCTCTTTGGCATTCATAGTTGAGGTGGACGCGTCCGAGGCTGGGATAGGAGCTGTGCTGTCTCAGCGCTCAGGTACGCCACCAAAACTCTGCCCATGTACCTTCTTTTCGAAGAAACTCAGCTCGGCGGAGTGAAACTATGATGTGAGGGACCGGGAGTTGTTGGCTGTCGTAAAGGCCCTGAAGGCGTGGAGACACTGGATTAAGGGGGCTCAACACCCTTTTCTCATCTGGATTGACCACCGTAATCTGGAGTACATCCGGGCGGCGAGGAGACTGAACCCTCGCCAGGCAAGGTGGGCCATGTTTTTCACCCGTTTTGTTTTCACCCTTTCCTACAGACCAGGCTCCCAGAACACTAAAGCAGATGCTCACTCCCATTCAGTGTCCAGCTGGACGTCTGTACGTTCCGTCTGCTGTCTGCGACCGTCTGATCTACTGGGCCCACACGTCACCCTCCTCTGGTCATCCTGGCATCGGTCGGACAGTGCGCTGCCTTAGTGGAAAGTACTGGTGGCCCACCTTAGCTAAGGACGTGAGGGTTTATGTTTCCTTCTGCTCGGTGTGCGCCCAGTGCAAGGCACCTAGGCACCTGCCCAGAGGAAAATTACAACCCCTACCTGTTCCACAACGGCCATGGTCACACCTATCTGTGGATTTCCTGACAGATCTTCCACCGTCACAGGGAAACACAACGATCCTGGTCGTTGTGGATCGGTTTTCTATGTCTTGCCGCCTCTTTCCTTTGCACAGTCTCCTTACGGCCCTACAGACTGCGGAGGCCCTGTTCACCCACGTCTTCCGGCACTACGGGGTGCCTGAGGACGTTTCTGATCGGGGTTCACGTCTAGGGTTTGGAGGGCATTTATGGAACGTATGGGGGTCTCGGTCAGCCTTACCTCAGGTTTTCACACCGAGAGTAACAGGCAGGTGGAAAGAGTCTACCAGGATGTGGGTAGGTTTCTGCGGTCCTATTGCCAGGACCGCCCGGGGGAGTGGGCGAGTTTCATCCCCTGGGCAGAGATGGCCCAGAACTCACTCCGCCACTCCTCCACTAACCTCTCTCCCTTCCAGTGCGTACTAGGGTACCAGCCGGTTCTGGCACCGTGGCATCAGAGCCAGATCGAGGCTCCTGCGGTGGATGAATGGTTTAGGCGCTCGGAGGAGACCTGTGAGGCCGCCCATGTGCACGTACAACGAGCCGTGAGGCGGCAGAAGGCGAGCGCCGACCACCACCGCAGTGACTCTCGACCCGAAACCTGCCCCTCCGCCTGCCCTTCCGGAAGCTGGGTCCGCGGTTTGTGGGGCCCTTTAAAGTCCTGAGGAGATTGAACGAGGTATGTTATAAGTTACAGCTCCCCCCAGATTACCGTATTAACTCCTCGTTCCATGTGTCTCTCCTCAGGCCGGTGGTAGCTGGTCCATTCCAGGAATCTGAGGTGCGGGAGGTCCCCCCCTGGACATCGAGGGGGCCCTGGCGTATGCTGTCCGAGCCATCATGGACTCAATGCGCCGGGCGAGGGGCCTCCAGTACCTCGTGGAGTGGGAGGGGGACGGTCCGGAGGTGAGATGCCGGTGGAGGACATCCTGGACCCGTCGTTGCTGCTTGAGTTTCACCGTCCTCCAGGTCTTCTCCGAGGCCGGTGTCGGCGCGCGGCCCTGTCACAACTTCAGCCGAAGTTGGTCCCTCTCCTTGTTCGGGCGGCTTTCGGCAGTCGACGTTACCGGTTTTCTAGCTACCGCCGATCTACTTTTCATTTTCTATGTTTTTTGTCTTCATTGTACACACCTGGTTTTTATCCCATAATTATATGTTCCTTATTGTTTCCCTCATGGTTTTGTGCGTGTTTGTTCTATGTTAGATGTTCTTGTTATGTGAGCTTGGACTTTCTACCAATTTTGATAGTTTGTACTTTGAGTAAAGTTATGTGATGACTTATTCTCCGTTGTCCTGCGCCTGACTCTGCCTACCTCCTGCACAGAGACTTCTGAGACAGGCTGGTCCTGGGGCTCTGCTCACAAACACAAACAGACCCCACAGAGCCCCAGGACAGCAACACAATTAGACCCAACCAAATCATGAGAAAACAAAAAGATACACACATTTCCCTCAGGTTACACAGACCCACAAAGAATTCCAAAACAAACCCAATTTTAATAAACTCCCACATCTATTGGGTGAAATACCAACATGTACAATCACAGCAGCTAGACTTGTGACCTGTTGCCACAAGAAAAGAAAAGGGCAACCAGTGAAGAACAAACACCATAAATACAACCCTTCTCCGTCACTTTCTTCAGGCAAGCACAGCAGAACTTTCCACTCCCTCCTCCACCTCATCCACCTCATCCACCTCCCCTCCACCTCCTCACATTAATCCATTGTCTCACAGCTGTTGCTTAGTCTCCTCCCATAGTGAATGACTGGTTTAGCCCAACACAGACTGGAGAAGCTAATGATGCTAACGGTTTATACCTGTTCTAATGGGCCTGTGCTAATGGGCCTGTGCTAATGGGCCTGTGCTAATGGGCCTGGGGTGCAGATTAAATGTACTATAAACAACTTTTTTTCTCTCTGTCTTTGTGTGTGTGTGTGTGTGTGTGTGTGTGTGTGTGTGTGTGTGTGTGTGTGTGTGTGTGTGTGTGTGTGTGTGTGTGTGTGTGTGTGTGTGTGTGAGAGAGAGAGAACTGCTCCCTAACAGGCTAATGACACAGTCTTCTTTTACTAAATAAACACTGTAGTAAATGAACTTTAATCAGGCCACTAATGGATTGGCATCAAGGGGAGACTACAATAGAAGCTTTGGGTTAAGCTGTCCTATCTATCCCCCTCTGATAGCGTTACTGCTCACATGTTCATCTCTACACTGATTTGTTATTGTAAATTACATGGAGGAATTATAATTACACACAACCTCAAAGGCCAAATGGTGGAACATCCGAGAAAACGGGATGTAATGGAGCCTTATGGAATAGAATTTTAGTAGCTTCCGACTGACATGATTCTCTGTTCTGTTAGGAACGCTGCTGCAGCATGATAGAAAGATGGGGGTTCTACCTGGAAGGCTGCGGCTTCTAGAAGAGGTGATTAGGCAGATGAAGGAAGGTATCATTAAAAGTCCATTAGCGAACCCCTGATGTACGTCTCGCTTCTCGAGAGAAACACACACACAGATATACAGGAGCACTGTGCACACATGCACGCACGCACGTCTGGGGGGAGGTGTGTGTGTGTGATGTACAGTAACGACTTGTTTAAGAGCCACTCTGGGACTGGGATGGAAAGGACTGTCTTTGGTGTGTGTGTGCGTGTGTGCATGGGTGTGTGTACGTGCGTGTGTATGTGTGTGTATGCTACAGTAAGGATTCATTTTAGACCCTACCACCAGGAGAGTGACTGTAAGGACCCTCTTGCGGCTGGCTCTCTAAGTGCCTGGTTATTAATTAAACATAGCGATGGCTCTGGGGACATTATATTAGCCTGTTTCTCTCAGTGTGGTGCAAAATGAACAGGCTTCTGAAGCAACTGGGGCACAGCTGGTGTCTAGCGGAAGCCATCCTGGCTCTCTGTGTCATGCTGTGTTCATGTGCTCCTTGGAAATCGGAATTAGGAAACGTTTTCAGGAACTGACTTGGGACAAAACCTCATTGATACTGTATACCTGATGCCTGGTGTTCTGGAATCTCATATTTCAGATCATTCCAAGACATGAAAGCAAAAACAGCATTCCGGAGTTTCCCAGTCGGATAGTTTAGGTTTCCGATATTCTGAGAGAGCTATCAATCACTTTAATGGTAAAGGAGGCCGCAATGCATGCAGGGAGGTCTCAACCCCTCAGTGATATATTCGAGGTAAGTGTTGGGATGTGTTCCAAAAGGCACCATATTCCCTATATAGTGCACTACTATAGACCAGGGCCCTATTCCCTATATAGTGCACTACTTTTTACTAGGGCCCATATGCCTTTGGTTGAAAGGAGTTAAGTCAAATTTAAAATGTAAAAAAAACGAAAATAGGTTGCCATTTGGGACGTAGACGTTGAGATTAGAGATTTCCGAAACGTCGTTGTGAGAATGAGAGAATTGAATCAGTGAAATGGTGCTTTGAATCCCAATTACCAGTCTACCATTAAGCCCTCATACTCATCGCTGTAATTTCCTCCTAAATGTGTTTCTCTAATTATGAATTAAAATCAAATAAGGTTGGGTAATGAAACCATTTTGTTATTTCTTTGTATTCATTTTCTCTTTATGTGCCTGCGTCTGTACAGTAGCACCCAACCACACAGCTTAGTTCTTCATAGATGTCGGTTTCAGTTTATTTCTGATGAGGACCTAAATTGTCACGATAAGGACCGTTAAAAGGAAGCTTTCAATTGTTGTGTTCCCCTGATTATAACCTCCATGTGTGTTGCAATGCCTCGTCGTTGCCTGGCTTTTTCTATAATGTCCCAATATCCCCCTTCTGCTATAATGGAAGGAAATTCCATTTACTATAATGCCTGGCTATTGCCTTTGTTTGCATTGTGGCGGTGCTCAAACGGAGTCATAATGGTACATTGAGCCAGTCGCTCATTGCTGCATTTAAAGGCAATGGGAGAGAGCGGCACTGGAGCCCATTGTGGGGATGGCAGAGCCCTGATGGAGTCTGGGCCGCAGTGCTTCAGCTCTGCCCACAACGATTAATCCTTGAGACTGGACCATCGACAAAGAGGAGGAGGGTGTGTGTGTGTGTGTGTGTGTGTGTGTGTGTGTGTGTGTGTGTGTGTGTGTGTGTGTGTGTGTGTGTGTGTGTGTGTGTAGACTCTGACAAGATGACATGTCCCTCGTATCCTGTCCCACCACCCTGGAGACAATTGAACAACCGCAACTAACTAACCAAACTGCTCAACTGCCTTGTCTGTAACTGAAGTATCGAACCAAAGAACCACAAGTGATAAGTTAACTTTTTCAAGCCTTAACTTTCCCGTGAAACTGATTGGACAGTTTGAGTTTCCAAGTGTCTAAAGTACAAAAAAAAGGGCAAAAAAATGTGACTGTTTTGACGGACCAACTTGTCTAGCCCGGTCCTCCTCTTCAGGGTCTGTGTCAGTGTAGTCCTTCAGACAACAGGGTAAGACGCACTCTGAGCATCGCTGATTGTAGTGAGTTCTACCAGATTGTCTGTCTCTTCTAATCCCTCTCTCCTCTCTCCCCTCGCTCCTCTCTCCTCTCTCAATGTCTCTGGTTAATTGTGGTGCAGAACTCAGTGCCTTAGAGACTTCACTAAGTGACTGGGGAGTGTTACTGGGGAGTTAGAGCTCGCGCACACACACACACACACACACACACACACACACACACACACACACACACACACACACACACACACACACACACACACACCAAATCTGTCCCTGACTGGATCCTGTCACCCTACACACACCTAATGAGGATAAAGTCCCTTTTAACCACCGTGCTGAGGAATATCATTAATCTTGTCTCCATTGCGGGACCCTTCCATCTCCTCTACCTCTCCCCACATCAAGGCCTCCGATTCTGGGAACGGCCAGGGGGACAGGCACCCCCCGCTATGGAACAAAGCCCTGGCCGAGAGGGAGCAAATGTTCGGCTCCATTTGAGAACCAGGAGACGGGAGAAAGGCCTCTTATTATTATTTTTAAATGTTACAGTGTAGCAGACTATATGCATTAGCTGCCTTCGGTAACACTGTACTGTAAAAGAGTAGTCTTAACAAGCTATAGAGCAACAAACATCATGGGTTGATCTTACTCTCAAATTTGTGTTCTCTCTCTCTCTCTCTCTCTCTCTCTCTCTGCATGGCATGTTGTTTGTTTATTTTCTCACTAGGTCTGCCGTTCTTTCTTCTACTCACACTATCTCCCTTCTGTATATTCTGTCTCTCTGTTTCTTCTTGTCATCTAACATTATGTGGGAGTGAGAAGTTAACTGACGCTCTATGGGGACTTCTTGGTCACTTTGTTGGAATTTTAAACAACTTGATTGAGTTGCAGTAGTTGGTACTCCAACATATTTTTGTTATTTAACATTTATTTAACTTGACAATTCAGTTAAGAACAAATTCTTATTTACAATGATGACCTACTGGGGAACAGTGGGTTAGCTGCCTTGTTCAACGCTCTAACCACCAGGCTATCTGCCGCCCCAAGGAGTGGGTTCATAGGAGTGGGTACAAGTTGCCTCTTGGGCTGTAAGGCCAGAAGTGAAGAAAACAGCCTGAGACCAGCAGAGTTGTAAATCTATAGTATGGGCCAGTCCCAAGTTCCTCCAGGAACAAAAAGGATTAAATAAGTAAGAACGCGTTGCCGCAAACTGATACAGGGACAGATATTAAATTTTTCCTTTCACAAAGCAGAGAATTAAACAACTTTTCTAGAATCATTCTGTAATTCTAGAACAGTCCTGTGATTGAACCGTGTTCTGTTCTGAGAACTGCTACAGTGTTAACAGTCTTGGGAATTCAAACACGCCTTGTGACATGTCCTCTCTCTCTCCAAGGAGCGGTTAAGGACGACGGCCCTATAGCGGTCCAGGAGATTAAAAATGTATATCTGTCCCTAATTTGAGGAGGAGAGGGTATGTGGAGGTTAGAAGGTGAATCATTTTAGGCCCACTCTCTGAAAGGTGTGACGGGGGCCCATACATCTTTAATGGGGACAGGACGGTCTCAAAAGTGGCACATGATGTACCTGTAGAGCTGAGGCTTACACAAAACACAAGCATAGAGAATGAGATGATTGAAACATGGTCGGTTCAACACTGGTGTTTTGTTATGAAAGGTCAGTGTGTTGTGAACACTGAGAACACACATACCAGTCCTCCTCTCCTCCCCGTAGACCAACAGCGCCACGATAGTAGGCCTGTGCGCTGGGAAACCTTGGTATTGTACGGGTGAAGTTAGGTCTTGTGATGCTTTTTCTGGCTTCGGGTGAGCCTAATTTCTCACTTGAAACATGTAACAGCTAGCTACTCACCCCAAACATTTGCCTGAGGTCTGGATCTCTGAAGCGGAATGGGATGTTGGAGACGTGTAACCGTTTGGGCTGCTGTTTCTCCGACGAATCACACTGCTGCAGGTGGAGCTGATGGGAACCCTCCGTCTGCGCAACCTCGTCTGCCTGCTGCAAGAAAACACCGACCACAACAAACATTAGTTCCCAGCTAAACAAACATCTTCATGTTGGTTATTGTAAAAATAACAGATAGGGTGGTGGTAGGGGAGAGTTTCAGGATCACTGAGGAAAGAAAGGAAGATCAATCAAGTCTGAAAGGGATTGACAGAAAGAGAAAAAGGGAGATTGATTGAAAGAGAAAGATTGAGTGAGAGTGGGAGTGTGAGAGGGATATGAATCTCCACTAGGTATGACTCACACTGTTTTCCCCTGAAACACCATGTTTTTAAATAATAAAGAAGCATTTCATGCTAAACTGCCTCTGTCCTTCTAAGCGTGTGTGAATAATGTTGTAGCATGCATCATAAATGGCACCCTATTCCCCTATGGGCCCTGTTCAATTAGTGCACTATAAAATGAATTGGGACACAGACTATGTCTTAGTCATAGTGTAGTGTGAGGTATGAATATCGGTTGGTTTTCACTCTGCTCCCCTGACATAGGAGATTAGGAAGCTATCTGGGAGGAGTGAACACAGATTTAACAACTTAAACATGTCTACACTACTGTATGTATTATACAAACAGATAGAGAGAGGAGCGAGAGTAGAGTGAGAGAGAGAGAAAAAGAAAGACAGACAGAGAGAGAGAGAGAGAGAGTGATGGAGGAAGAGCGAGAGAGAGAGAGAGAGAGAGAGAGAGAGAGAGAGAGAGAGAGAGAGAGAGAGAGAGAGAGAGAGAGAGAGAGAGAGAGAGAGAGAGAGAGAGAGAGAGAGAGAGAGAGAGAAAAAGAGAGAGAGAGTGATGGAGGAAGAGCGAGAGAGGAGAGAGAAGAGAGAAAGATGGAGAGTGAGAGAGAGAGACATACAGAGAGAGAGAGAGAGAGAGAGAGAGAGAGAGAGAGAGAGAAAATGAGAGAAAGAGTAGAGAGAGAGAGTGAGGGATACCCTCCAGTCCTCCTCTCCTCCCCGAGACCCCATGTGATCGTCTGTCCATCACGGGCAGAAAGTGGAAGCGATGCTCTCCAGGTCGCCGGGAGTGACACCCCTTTTAGGTGTCGCTGTGACAACCGTCATTTACTTCATTGTTATCAGAGTAACCGTGACGACGGGGATCCCTGTTACCAACACCCGGGTGACCACTCTAAACTGGCCCTGAGATAAGACAGACACACAGCCCCCTGGGAAACGGAGTTCAATTGAGAGGACACCATTGGTGGCTAGTGGCACTCCATTAAAGCTATAAATCCTCCCCCACCAACCTCCTCTGCAGGACCTTCCCTGGGTACCAGTCTGTTTAGCTAACATTCCACTCCTTGTACTCCATGTGACATGCCAAATATGTTTAGCGTGGCAGGAGTGGCAATGAGTAGAATAACAGCTAAACAGACTGGTACCCAGACTGTCCTCAACCCTTACCACATATTAAACTACCAATGCAGGACGTGAGTTAATCCTGTCAGATGGTAAACCTTCCATTATCAGTAGGTAGTTGTTAATGAACTCCATTTACTTTGTTTATGTTGGAAAAGCTCCACCCTATTCTCATAGGAGGAGAGCAACTATGGTAGGAGAGCGATAAGAGTCAAAGAAAAAGAGAGATGGAGTGAGAATGCGAGAAAGAAAGAGAGAGAGACAGGGAGAAACATTAGGATAACATTCAGGAGGATGAAAAGATGAAGAGATGACGTCAGCTAAACATCTCAAGGTTTACAACACAATCAACGAGAGAGAAATGCTGAAGGCAGCTCCATTTACAGATACAGGAGGAGAGAGAGAAAGAGAGATAGAGGGGGAGAGAGAGAGAGAGATAGAGGGGGAGAGAGAGAGAGAGATAGAGGGGGAGAGAGAGAGAGAGGGGAGAGAGAAATAGAGGAAAGAAAGGAGAGAGAGAGAGACAGACAGAGGTAGAAAGAGAGAGAGATGGAGGGAGGTAAAAAGAGTGTAAGTGATGATTGAGGTCTATCCCGATGCTTGCCTGTGTGTGTACGTGCGTGCGTGTGTGCGTGCGTGTGCGTGCGTGTGTGTGCGTGCGTGTGTGTGTGCGTGTGTTTGGAGCCATGACAGATACTCTGTAACAGGGGTAGGCAACAGGCAGCCTGTGGGCCAAAACCGACCCTCAATAATTTCTTTGGTGCCCCCAACTTTTCTGGTAAAAAAAAGCCTGTTAAAATCAACATTAATTAATCAAAAAATTACTTTAATCTGTTCCCAAGTATTCCCAAGAAAACCCAGACGTGATCGTTTCTCAATGTTGTCAAGGTATGAAATTTTTGTTATTGTTATGTCCGTGGTGTGTGGAAGGAGTCAGGCGCAGGAGGTATGTTGAGTTTAGAGTATTTTTAATACAGTCGCCAGAGAACATAAAGGCCCACTGGTAAAACAATACTCACACAATCTAGATACACCGACAGACACAGGTGTAAAATACAACTACCCGGAGTACCGAAAACATAAATCAAATATCCTCACAGAGCAAGACTAAGACCTGTAGCAAACTGCTCTGCAAACGACAAACAATCACGCACAAGGGAAGACAAGGAAAAGGGAGGAAATATAACAGGGGCGTGATTGGGAGAAATACAAACAGGTGTGAACAATCAAAACCAAAAACAATAGACACACAGGAAGAAATCGGTGATGGTTAGAAAACCGGTGACGACGAACGCCGAACAAGAAGAGGGACCGACCCGGCTGAAGTCGTGACAGTACCCGACGCCAGCGGCTCCAGCGGTGCGCCGACACCGGCCTCGGGACGGCCCGGAGGACGAGGCGCAGCATGATCTGGCCGGCGAAGATGAAACTCCCTTAACATATCAGGATCCAATATATCCTCCACCGGAACCCAGCACCTCTCCTCCCCTCCGTACCCCTCCCACTCCACAAGATAGTGGCCCCCCCATACGCCGCGACCCCCTCGATGTCCAGATGGGGCGGAGGGACCTCCCTCACCTCAGAGTCCTGGAGCGGACCAACCACCACTGGCCTGAGGAGGGACACATTGAACGAGGGGTTAATTTTATAATCAGGGGGTAACCTGTAACACACCTCGTTCACTCTCCTCAGGACTTTAAATGGCCCCACAAACCGCGGAGCCAACTTCTGGCATGGCAGGCGGAGGGGGCAGGTTTCGGGTCGAGAGCCAGACCCTATCCCCCGGTGCGTACCCCGGGGGACTCACTGCGGTGACGGTCCGCGCTGGTTTTCTGGTGCATCACGGCCTCCCAGGTCTCCTCCGCGCGCTTGAACCACTCGTCAACCGCAGGAGCTTCGGTCTGACTCTGATGCCATGGTGCCAGAACCGGCTGATAACCCAACACAACCTGAAAGAGGGAGAGGTTAGTTGAGGAGTGGCGAAGCAAATTATGGGCCATTTCTGCCCAGGGTACAAACCTCGCCCACTCTCCCGGCCGGTCCTGGCAATAGGACCGCAAAAAGCTGCCCACATCTTGATTCACTCTCTCCACCTGCCCATTACTCTCAGGGTGAAAACCCGAGGTAAGGCTAATTGAGACCCCCAAATGTTCCATGAACGCTTCCAAACTCTCGACGTGAACTGGGGACCTCGATCAGACACTATATCCTCGGGTACCCCATAGTGCCGGAAGACATGGTTAAACAGGGCCTCCGCAGTCTGTAGGGCCGTAGGCAGACCGGGCATCGGAAGGAGACGTCAGGACTTAGAGAAACGATCCACAACGACCAGGATCGTAGTATTCCCCTGAGAAGGAGGAAGATCAGTTAACTTCTTTGGGAGCAGCGCACCAGGTGACCGTTTTGGAGAGCCTGGCGTGCCCAAAGTAAAATGCCTGCCATTCAGGCCCAGAAAATAGGATATGCACATATTTAGTACCATTGGATAGGAAACACTCTTTCTAAAAGTGTTAACATTTTGTCTGTGAGTATAACAGAACGGATATGGCAGGCAAAAATCAGAGGAATATCTGTCCTGGAAAAAGTGGTTTTGACAGATTGCCTCATTTAGAACCCCTCCCTTATGAAAATGCCCATATTAGGGCATATGAATGCAGTACCTATCGCTTCCTCTGGATGTCAACAGTCTGGAGAAAGTGTTCTGATTCTTTTTAGATGCTTTTAGAGCAGAGAAGAAGACGAATAAGGAAGTGTCCACGTAGATGTCAATACAAGTAAATGCGCGCTCCCGGCTGGCACGCCCTGTGTTTTTTTCCTTTCTTATCACCCAGTTTATATTCCGGTTGAAATATTATATTTATACATAAAAGTGTTCCTAAGGATACATTTAAAATTATGTTTGATTGTTCTTGGACAAGTTTATAGGTATAAGTTGAACGAGTTCTCTTCACGTTTCAATGGAGGAGTCAACGCTATATTTTCTCATTATAACGCGCCAACCAAACTGAGATTTATGGATATAATACATGACTTTTTCTAACAAAAGAACCATGGACTGTCTTCGTTGGACACTTGGTAAGCCCTCAGCAGAAGTTCTTCAAAAGGTAATTGATTTGTTTTCGCTGTGAAATGTGTTATGTGTGAACCGTGAAGGCTTATGAATTTATGGTAATGGGAAAAATATGTGGGGTGCTATCCTCAAACAATCAAATGTGGTGCTTTCGCCATAAAGCCTTTTTGAAATCTGACAACGTTGTGATATTGCCAAGAAGCAGAGCTTTTGATGACTATGAAACACTTGTATATTGATGCATGTTTAATAATTCAACTTTTGGATTTTGAATTTGGCGCCCCACCGCTCCCTAAGAAGTTAACTCCATCACCGTGGTGATGAGAGGCAACGGGTAACTGTACCTAACCGTTATTTTATTGAGACCTCGATAATCAATACACGGGCGCAAACTCCCATCCTTCTTCTTCGGCTGAAGTCGTGACAGTTATTTTCAAATAAAATCTGTTTTAGGGATTATTTGTGATCAATTTGCACTGTACTAATTACTATAATTATGTTCCAAACCCCTGACCATCCGCTCCGATAAAAGTCGTCCCGCGGCTGAATCTAGTTGCCTACCCTATGAGCTGTTAGTCCTGCCCCTTTACATTACCAAGGGAGAGGGGTGAAAGGAGGGTGAGAGAAGGGACAGCTGGGACAATTACCCCGCTGTCTGTGGCCATCCATCTGCACCATACACCACCAAACCCCCACGGCCCTACTTGTGTGTGTGTGTGTGTGTGTGTGTGTGTGTGTGTGTGTGTGTGTGTGTGTGTGTGTGTGTGTGTGTGTGTGTGTGTGTGTGTGTGTGTGTGTGTGTGCGTGTGTGTGTGTGTGTGTGTGTCGGTGTTGAGTGTTTAACAGCAAAGTGGCAATATCGATCAGTAGAGGGTGGCAGACACTGGAAGACCAGTATGATAAAGCACAGTCGTCCCCTAGCCACAACACACTCAACCCCACCTCCCACTTCTCTCAAACCTCCCTTTCCCTGATCATCACCTATGGTATTGCCCTAACCTTTCCTATCTTTCCTCATCCCTCAATCTCGCCTTCCCTCATCATTAACACTTATACCCCCCCAACTATGGAGACATATTCAGGGGCCTCACCCCTCTCCCCCCTCCTTAATTAGTGTTAATTGCATGTTAATTACACAGCAGCTAGCACACGCCACATCTGTCTCATAGAACACACCATTTCTCTCCCTCCCTCCTCTCCTCCCCCTCATTCCCCTCCCTCTTCCCTCCCTCGCTTCTCTCCTGTGAGGAGAAGTGGAGTTGGGAAGTAATTAAAAGTATCCCTCTCTCTCTCTTTCTGTCTTGTTCCCTCCCTCCCTCCCTCTCTCTTTTTCTCTCCCTCTTTCTCTCTCCATCAGCAGAGGAAAACAATGTATCTGTTTGAATGCATCTTTCCCCCAGTAAATGACTGTACTTGTAGAAGCTATGTAATGGAACCACTGCTAACGTGTTAGATCAGTGGTTACAGACATAGAGGCAGACAGGGAGGTTGGATGCCTGTTGAAAGGATTCACACAAAACAGTGCCTATGGCTCTCCACCTCAGCTCACCACATGCAGAGCTTCACTACATGATGGAGTCACTATGATTCACCAAATGATATTTTGAAAGAGGAAGCAAAATATTTTTTTAGCATGTTTTCTTCTAATGATGTATCAAAGATCCATTATTAGCATGTTTTAATTACTCCTATAAAAATGGTAGACTTTCAGGTACTCAACAGGTCTGATTTCATTACTACTGAAACAGGACCCAGGTGGTAAGTAAAACATCCAGTCCATTTAAAAAACTGGAGGCCTCTTACACTTCAATGTTGTGATGTGAAAATTGTTTACGGACATATTCAATCAATCCCTATCCCAGTCTGCTGTTTCCACATGCTTCAAGAGGGCCACCATTGTTCCTGTTCCAAAGAAAGCTAAGGTAACTGAGCTAAACAACTATCGCCCTGTGGCACTCACTTCCATCATCATGAAGTGTTTGAGAGACAAGTCAGGGATCATATCACCTCCACCCTACCTGGCATCCTAGACCCACTCCAATTTGCTTACCGCCCCAATAGGTCCACAGACGAAGCAATCGCAATCACACTGCACACTGCACACTGCCCTAACCCATCTGGACAAGAGGAATACCTATGTAAGAATGCTGTTCATCGATTACAGCTCAGCATTTAACACCATAGCACCCTCCAAACTCGTCATTAAGCTCGAGACCATGGGTCTCGACCCCACCCTGTGCAACTGGGTCCTGACGGGCCGCCCCCAGGTGGTGAGGGTAGCAAACAACATCTCCACCCCGCTGATCCTCAACACTGGGGCCCCACAAGGGTGCGTTCTCAGCCCTCTCCTGTACTCCCTGTTCACCCATGACTGCATGGCCATGCACGCCTCCAACTCAATCATCAAGTTTGCAGACGACACTTCAGTGGTAGGCTTGATTACCAACAACGACGAGAGAAGGTGAGGGCCCTCGGAGTGTGGTGTCAGGAAAATAACCTCACACTCAATGTCAACAAAACAAAAGAGATGATCGTGGACTTCAGGAAACAGCAGAGGGAGCACCCCCCAATCCACATCGACGGGACAGTAGTTGAGAAAGTGGAAAGTTTTAAGATCCTCAGCGTACACATCACGGACAAACTGAACAAGGCCGACCCACACAGACAGCGTAGTGAAGAAGGCACAACAGTGCCTCTTCAACCTCAGGAGGCTGAAGAAATTTGTCTTGTCACCAAAAACACTCACAAACGTTTACAGATGCACAATCGAGAGCATCCTGCTCCGCACACAACCGTAAGGCTCTCCAGAGGGTAGTGAGGACTGCACAACTCATCACCGGGGGCAAACTACCTGCCCTCCAGGACACCTACACCACCCGATGTCACAGGAAGGCCAAAAAGATCATCAAGGACAACAACCACCCGAGCCACTGCCTGTTCACCCCGCTATCATCCAGAAGGCGAGGTCAGTACAGGTGCATCAAAGCTGGGACCGAGAGACTGAAAAACAGCTTCTACCTCAAGGCCATCAGACTGTTAAACAGCCATCTCTAACATTGAGTGGCTGCTGCCAACATACAGACTCAATCTCTAGCCACTTTAATAATTAATAATTGGATGTAATAAATGTATCACTAATCACTTAAACAAATGCCACTTTATATAATGTTTACATACCCTACATTACTCATATCATATGTATACACAGTACTCTATACCATCTACTGCATCTTGCCTATGCCGTTTGGCCATCGCTCATCCATATATTTACAGTGGGGCAAAAAAGTATTTAGTCAGCCACCAATTGTGCAAGTTCTCCAACTTAAAAAGATGAGAGAGGCCTGTAATTTTCATCATAGGTACACTTCAACTATGACAGACGAAATGAGGGAAAAAAATCCAGAAAATCACATTGTAGGATTTTTAAGGATTTATTTATTTGCAAATTATGGTGGAAAATAAGTATTTGGTCAATAACAAAAGTTTATCTCAATACTTTGTTATATACACTTTGTTGGCAATGACAGAGGTCAAACGTTTTCTGTAAGTCTTCACAATGTTTTCACACACTGTTGCTGTTATTTTGGCCCATTCCTCCATGCAGATCTCCTCTAGAGCAGTGATGTTTTGGGGCTGTCGCTGGGCAACACGGACTTTCAACTCCCTCCAAAAATTTTCTATGGGGTTGAGATCTGGAGACTGGCTAGGCCACTCCAGGACCTTGAAATGCTTCTTACGAAGCCACTCCTTCGTTGCCAGGCGGTGTGTTTGGGATCATTGTCATGCTGAAAGACCCAGCCACGTTTCATCTTCAATGCCCTTGCTGATGGAAGGAGGTTTTCACTCAAAATCTCACGATACATGGCCCCATTCATTCTTTCCTTTACACGGATCAGTCAGTCCTGGTCCCTTTGCAGAAAAAACAGCCCCAAAGCATGATGTTTCCACCCCCATGCTTCACAGTAGGTATGGTGTTCTTTGGATGCAACTCAGCATTCTTTGTCCTCCAAACACGACGAGTTGAGTTTTTACCAAAAAGTTATATTTTGGTTTCATCTGACCATATGACATTCTCCCCAATCCTCATCTGGATCATCCAAATGCTCTCTAGCAAACTTCAGACGGGCCTGAACATGTACTGGCTTAAGCAGGGGGACACGTCTGGCACTGCAGGATTTGAGTCCCTGGCGGCGTAGTGTGTTACTGATGGTAGGCTTTGTTACTTTGGTCCCAGCTCTCTGCAGGTCATTCACTAGGTCCCCGTGTGGTTCTGGGATTTTTGCTCACCGTTCTTGTGATCATTTTGACCCCACGGGTGAGATCTTGCGTGGAGCCCCAGATCGAGGAAGATTATCAGTGGTCTTGTATGTCTTCTATTTCCTAATAATTGCTCCCACAGTTGATTTCTTCAAACCAAGCTGCTTACCTATTGCAGATTCAGTCTTCCCAACCTGGTGCAGGTCTACAATTTTGTTTCTGGTGTCCTTTGACAGCTCTTTGGTCTTGGCCATAGTGGAGTTTGGAGTGTGACTGTTTGAGGTTGTGGACAGGTGTCTTTTATACTGATAACAAGTTCAAACAGGTGCCATTAATACAGGTAACGAGTGGAGGACAGAGGAGCCTCTTAAAGAAGAAGTTACAGGTCTGTGAGAGCCAGAAATCTTGCTTGTTTGTATGTGACCAAATACTTATTTTCCACCATAATTTGCAAATAAATTCATTAAAAATCCTACAATGTGATTTTCAGGATTTTTTTTCCTCATTTTGTCTGTCATAGTTGAAGTGTACCTATGATGAAAATTACAGGCCTCTCTCATCTTTTTAAGTGAGAGAACTTGCACAATTGGTGGCTGACTAAATACTTTTTTGCCCCACTGTATATGTATATATTCTTAATCATTCCTTTACACTTGTGTGTATTGGTAGTTGTTGTGAAATTGTTAGATTACTTGTTAGATATTACTGCCTGGTCGGAACTAGAAGCACAAGCATTTCGCTACACTCGCATTAACATGTGTATGTGACCAGTAACATTTGATTTGATTTGGATTACTTTAATTTAGCTGCCTACTCCAGATTACTTATTTTTTTTAAATCATATCAGCAAAAAACAACATTAAACATGCCTATTTATATAATGAATATAAGTTTGGGGGCAAAAATTAAAAAAGCTTTAAACCTCTTTAAACCTTTTTTTGCCTTTATACAGATTACCGACTAATTGAAAATGAAATTTTGTTTAAAGTATCGCCCTTTCTTAAACAAGCCATACAAAGCTGGTTATAATTTCAGTGTTATCCTCTTGAAAAGATCGAACAAATATTATAACAAATGTTATGGTTAAACTCAAATATACTGATTAATAAACATAATTTAAATGATATTATGAATATAAACGATGGAGTTACGTCACATATGGGAATATCTGCTCAATCCAAACTTAGAACCAACTGATTGCTGCATTACCACAAAAATGGAGGAGCCAAGTGGACAAGGGAGAACTTGTTTGCCTGCCAAATATTAAACATACAAATTGTCTGAAAGGAATTGGCATAAATAGAGAAATATACCAATTTCATTTGAGGACTGAAATGTTGACAGCTGCGCCAAACAGGGTGCAAAAGAAATGGGGAGAGATTTTTGATGGAACTTGGTTTATGAACTGGTACAAAAAAACAACACCTGATTCAACACTTTTTTTCTATTTAAATTATTATGTAAAATTCTTGCCACCAACAGAATGCTATATATGTATATATATATATATGGTGCATACAACAATCTCAGCTCTGTAGATTTTGCTGCGAAGAGACAGAATCAATAGATCACTTATTCTGGCTCTGCCCCTATGTAGCTTGTTTCTGGTCACAGGTTCAGGAATTGTTAAAAAAAAATCACTGCATTCACTTTAAATTAACCTTACAAATAGCAGTGTAGGCCATATTGGAAATCCATAGTCAGTCAATAAATAATATAATCATAATATAATTTAATAAAAATACAGAGAGATCCTTGATGAAAACCTGCTCCAGAGCGCTCAGGACCTCAGACTGGGGGCGAAGGTTCACCTTCCAGCAGGACAACGACCCTAAGCACACAGCCAAGACAACGCAGGAGTGGCTTCGGGACAAGTCTCTGAATGTCCTTGAGTGGCCCAGCCAGAGCCCGGACTTGGAACACGATGTAACATCTCTGGAGAGACCTGAAAATAGCTGGGCAGCAACTCTCCTCATTCAACCTGACAGAGCTTGAGAGAAGAATGGGAGAAACTCATTCAATGCTTGTAGCGTCATGCCCAAAAATGCCCAAAAGACTCGAGGCTGTAATCGCTGCCAAAGGTGCTTCAATAAAGTACTGAGTAAAGGGTCTGAATACTTATGTAAATGTGATATTTCCTTTGCTTTGTCATTATGGGGTATTGTGTGTAGATTGATGAGAGGTAAAAGCTATTTAACCCATTTAAGACCCTAACGTAGCAAAATGTGGAAAAAGTAAAGGTGTCTGAATACTTTCCCAAATGCCCTGTATATCTCTTAGGTGGTGACACATTACATCCCTTCTTTCTGTCTGGTTTGCAGCCTCACAGCCTTCAGTCCAAACTCTCTCTCTGTTCCGTAACTCCACAATCTCTCTCCAACTGTAAAACCGATTGGCCAAATATCTGTAAAGTGACTTTAATGAAACACTGACACACGTCTCTGTCTCTCTAGGCTTCTTCTTGTCTCTCTATCATTCTATTTCCATTTCTCTCTCTCTCTCAATTCAACTCTCTTAGTCTCTATCTCTCTGTCTCTGTCAATTTAAATTTAAATTTAAGGGGCTTTATTGGCATGAGAAACATATTACATTGCCAAAGCAAGAGAAGTAGATAATAAACAAAAGTGAAATGAACAATGACAATTAACAGTAAACTCACCTTACACTCACAGAAGTTCCAAAAGAAAAAAGACATTTCAAATATGATATTATGTCTATATATAGTGTTGTAATGATGTGCAAATAGTTCAAGTACAAAAGGGGAAACAATATGGGTTGTATTTACAATGGTGTTTGTTCTTCACTGTTTGCCCTTTTCTTGTGGCAACAGGTCACACATCTTGCTGCTGTGACGGCACACTGTGGTATTTTCTGGATTTTGTTTTTGTTTGTGTACATGGATTTTATAATGTCATATATTTTTCCACCAACACCACTTTCCATCAATTTGTATAGCACACCTGTCACGACTTCCGCCGAAGTCGGTCCCTCTCCTTGTTCGGGGCGGCTTTCGGTGGTCGACGTCACCGGTCTTCTAGCCATCGCCAATCTACTTTTCATGTTCCATTTGTTTTGTCTTGTTTTACACACCTGGTTTCAATTCCACAATTATATATTCATTATTTAACCCTCTGTTTTCCCCATGTTTTTTGTGCGGGATTGTTTATTTGTAATACGGTCCGTTATTGTGGGCTCGATTATTTGAGTTGTATTGGAATTTTGAGTAAATACGTTTATTACTCATATCTGCTGTCCTGCACCTGACTCCTCTACACCAGCTACACACAGATGCATTACAACACCCTCATGCCAAATTGAGTCAAATGCTTTTTTTGAAATCAACAAAGCCTGAGATGACTTTGCCTTTGTTTTGGTTTGTTTGTTGGTCAATTAAGGTGTGCAGAGTGAACACGCCAATTTGACATTTGCTCAGTACATTGTTCTCACTGAGGAAATGTACGAGTCAGTTGTTAATGATAACGCAGAGGATTTTCCCAAGGTTGCTGTTGACGCATATCCCACGGTAGTTATTGGGGAAACAAACACCATGGGTTGATCTTACTCTCAAATTCTCTCTCTCTCTCTCTCTCTCTCTCTCTCTCTCTCTCCAATTTCAATAAGGGCTTTGATCTCTCTCTCTCTCGTCAGAGTGCATGCTGGAAGTGAGTCGGGAAGCAGGAGCGATTGTGGGAGCGACTGTGTTCCAATGGCACGTTGTGTTAGCTAATCCAAGTCTGTAATTTTAAAAGGCTAATCGATCATTAGAAAACCCAATTATGTTAGCACAGCTGAAAACTGTTGTCCTGATGAAAGAAGCAATACAACTAAAATATACATGACCATTCAAAGGTTTGCCGTCACTTAGAAATGTCCTTCTTTTTGAAAGAAAAATTACAATAATAAGAAATATTACAATAACATCAGATTGACCAGAAATACAGTGTAGACATTGTTAATGCTGTAAATGACTATTGTAGCTGGAAATGGCTGATTTTAAGAGTTCAGGAGAAGGGAGAAGGGATGAACATCTTAAGGGTTCAGGAGAAGGGATGAACAGGTTAAGGGTTCAGGAGAAGGGATGAACAGGCTAAGGGTTCAGGAGAAGGGATGAACAGGCTAAGGGTTCAGGAGAAGGGATGAACAGGCTAAGGGTTCAGGAGAAGGTATGAACAGGCTAAGGGTTCAGGAGAACGGATGAACAGGCTAAGGGTTCAGGAGAAGGGATGAACAGGCTAAGGGTTCAGGAGAAGGGATGAACAGGCTAAGGGTTCAGGAGAAGGGATGAACAGGCTAAGGGTTCAGGAGAAGGGAGAAGGGATGAACAGGCTAAGGGTTCAGGAGAAGGGATGAACAGGCTAAGGGTTCAGGAGAAGGGATGAACAGGCTAAGGGTTCAGGAGAAGGGATGAACAGGTTAACCTGTTCATCCCTTCTCCTGAACCCTTAGCCTGTTCATACCTTCTCCTGAATCCTTAACCTGTTCATCCCTTCTCCCCTCTCCTGAACCCTTAGCCTGTCTCATACCTTCTAGTGGTTAGAGCGTTGGACTTGTAACCGGAGGGTTGCAAGTTCAAATCCCAGAGCTGACAAGGTAAAAATCTGTCGTTCTGCCCGTGAACAAGGCAGTTAACCCACTGTTCCCCGGGCGCCGAAGACGTGGATGTCGATTAAGGCAGCCCCCCGCACCTCTCTGATTCAGAGGGGTTGGGTTAAATGCGGAAGACACATTTCAGTTGAAGGCATTCGGTTGTACAACTGTGACTTTGACTTTGACTCCTGAACCCTTAAGGGTTCAGGAGAAGGGATGAACAGGCTAAGGGTTCAGGAGAAGGGATGAACAGGTTAAGGGTTCAGGAGAAGGGATGAACAGGCTAAGGGTTCAGGAGAAGGGATGAACAGGTTAAGGGTTCAGGAGAAGGGATGAACAGGCTAAGGGTTCAGGAGAAGGGATAAGGTGGGCAGATGTGGTGGGATAAATAGGAAAGGAGAGCAATGTGGCTACGGGGACAGTTGTTGTAGAGCAGGGAAAAGAAGGGGGGAGTCGGTGAGACCGTGATTGAGGTCGCTGAGGGGGTGCTGGAGAATAAAATGGGAGTTCAAGAGGAAAGTGAAACAATGGAAAATTAAGCAGCTGTTTTCAAAGTACCGAGGAGGAAGAGGAAGAATTTAAGGGGTGGTGAAGGTTCTAATTCCAAGAGGAAGGTAGAGATGATAAATCAGTTGAGGATAAACAGGTTGTAGAGATGGAGTTTTCTTCTGGGGATGATAGCGATAGTGAGGCAGCTGATGCGTCACAACAAAATAGGTACGTCAATTTCTGAATTTGACAAAAGGGAAGAAATATTTGCAGTATTATAATGTAACATATTTTTTTTCCTGAATGTGATTTGTTTATTGAATCAGCAACGTTTCTGATGTCAAAAATAACTGTGGGAGGTTTGATAAGCCCAGAAATAGCTAGACTAAAGAAAGTGGTCACGAGAGTGACAAGTGAGGTAAATTCTAAAGGAAATGAAAGAGGTCAGTCGCAGTCTTAACTCTGTAAAGAGATGTGTTTTCTGTTTCTTACTCTGTAGTTTTTTTCAGCCATGAGCAGTTTGAAGATTTCTTCTTTAACTTCTTAGGGAGGCAGCTGAGGTGTCGGTTTTGGAGAGTCTGGCGTGCCCAAAGTAAAAGGCCTGCCACTCTGGCCCATAATTAGTACTACTGGATAGGAAACACTCTGAAGTTTCTAAGAGTGTTAACATATTGTCTGTGAGTATATCAGAACTGATATAGCAGGAGAAAACCCGAGGAATATCTGTCCTGGAAAAAGTGTTTTTGACACGTTGCCTCATTTTGAACCCCTTCCTATTGAAAACAGCTATATATGGGAGTAAGATTGCAGTACCTATTGCTTCCACTGGATGTCAACAGTCTCTAGACAGTGTTTGGTGATGTTAGGTTGCTCTGGATGGTAATAGAAGAAGAATTTCGAACTAGTCATCGGATGTAAACAGAAGGGGAAGCGAGTTCACGGGCTCGTGCGCGCTGTGGTTTATTCCTTTCCTTTCGTCCAGTTTATAATCCGGTTGAAATATTATAGTAAATATACATAAAAGTGTTCCTAAGGATACATTATCAATGATGTTTGATTGTTCTTGGACAAGTGTATAGGTATAATGTGAACGCGTTCTCTTCACGGTTCAATGGGCGACTCAACGGTGGATTTTTTTTTTCTAGCAAAAGAAGCATGGATTGTCTTCGTTGGACACTTGGGAAGCCCTCAGCAGAAGTTCTTCAAAAGGTAAGGGATTTTATATTAGCGATTTTATGCGTTTTTTGAGACCCGCGTTGGGTTATGAATTTATGCTAACGGATAAATATTGTAGGTGCTATCCTCAAACAATCAAATGTTGTGCTTTCGCCGTAAAGCCTTTTTGAAATCTGACAACGCTGTGATATTGCCAAGAAGCAGAGCATTTGATGACTATGCAACACTTGTATATTGATGAATGTTTAATAATTCAACTTTTGGATTTTGAATTTGGCGCCCCACCACTCCATAAGTAGTTAAACGTAAATGGGGCGAGAGACGGAAATAGAGAGCCGTAGTGTATGAGTTAATAAAGGGAAAGAGAAGTGACATAAGTTTTCTACAAGAAACGGGGGACAGTAGTGTGTGGTCATAAAAAAGGTGTTTTGCCTTTGTCATACATGGTTGAAGAGGTAGTTGAGGGGAGGTTATTAACAGTTAGTGAGATGTGAAAACATCACTATGTGTTTAATACATGTATCTGCCGCAGTAGTGGCAGTCGAGAGGGGATGTTTTGTAGAGACATTATCAAATACCATTGAGAAATGTAAAACTGAGGATTATTTATTTTTTGCTGGGGATTTTAACTGCACAGTCAGTGATTTAGATAGAAATCACAAAGAACCTCATAGAGCCTCAAGGCCTTTTTTAAAACACCTTATTGTAACACATGAACTATGTGATATTTGGCGGAGTCAAAATGGAGGCACGAGACAGTCCACATGGGCTAATGTGACAGAGAACACCATCTCTCTGGCCAGGTTAGATAGGTTTTATTGTTTTGAGCATCACTCTCAGGTCTGTAAATCCAGTGTGATAACCCCAGTGGGATTTTCTGATCGTTGTTTAATAACAGAGGTGGTGAACAATAACGCTGTAAAACCTAAAAGTGCATACTGGCATTTCAATATAACTTTATTGAGTGATGCTCACTTCAGGAAATGTTTAAAAAAAATTCTGGGAGAGGTGGAGGTCTGAAAAGGCCAGTTTTGTATCCTTTCAACAGTGGTGGGATATAGGGAAAATCCAGATTCAACAATTATGTAATCAGTACACGATGAATGTCACGAGAGATCTCACCAGATCAATGAACGCCCTAGAGTCTGATATAGTGGAACTCCTGACGTTAGTTGGGACCACAGGAGATTGAGGTCATACTCTGGCCCTCAAGAGGAAAAAAAGCCGCATTGGCAGACCTGCTGGGTATCAGAGCACAGGGGGCATTGGTGAGAAATAAGTTTCAGGGAATCTCTGAAATGGATGCCTCATCCAAATTTTTCTTTGGTTAGAGAAAAATAATGGACAAAGAAGAATTATTCATTGCCTCAGATCAGCTGTTAGATAGGATCTCACTAGCTCAAGTGAAATTAGAAAGAGGGCAGTAGAGCTCTGTGCTGAGCTTTACAAGTGTGAGTACATAGAGGATAAAACAGTGACACAGCAGTTCCTTGATGGGCTCCCACAGGTGGCTGCAGAAGCTCAGGGTGAACTAGAGCAACCGTTGTCTTTGCAGGAGCTTTACACTGCATTAAAAGGCATGGCAAATGGAAGGGCACCAGGTATTGATGGGTTTCCCGTTTACTTTTTTAAGTCTTGTTGGGCTATGTTGGGAGAGGATTGGCTAGCAATAGTTAACGATACTTTGACCGGAGGGTTAGTACCGATAAGCTGCAGAAGGGCTGTCCTCACCCTACTGCCAACAAAGGGTGACCCTAGGGAGGTGAAGAACTTGAGGCCGGTGGCCTTACTGTGAACTGATTATAAGATCCTGTCCAAGGCTTTGTACAACAGGCTGAGGGAGGTGATGGGGCCAATCATACACACGGACCAGTCCTACTGGCAGGTATATAGGGATAACATTTCCCTGATTCTGGATGTTTTTGGACGTTTCTACGGCTATTGGGTTGGATGCTGGTATAATTTCAAAAGGCATTTGACCGAGTTGAGCACATTTGAGGCTTTTGGTTTCAGCTCTGGTTTTATTGTCATGATCAGATTGATCTATGGTGACGTTGAAAGTGTATTGAACGGTGGCTTGAGTGCTCCTTTTAAAGTTTGTAGAGTGATTAGGCAGGGGTGTTCGTTGTCAGGAATGTTACATGCCATCGCTATAGAGCCACTACTCAATAGCATTGAAGGGGTGTGCCTTTCAGAGGATATTCCTCCTATTCGTCTCTCAGCCTATGCTGATGTAGTTATTTGTGAACAATCAAGCGGAGGTGGATAGTTTGAGTCTCATGGTTGATCGGTTTAACAATGTGGTTGCCTCTGCACTGTGGCATCGGTTGTCATGTTTAGAGCCACCGTCTGGCCTTCTGACCAAGATACAGGCAATTATTGTAGATTTTTTTGGGGATAAATATCATTGGGTTCCACAAAGTGTTATGTACTTGTCAAAAGAGGAGGGGGGACAAGGTCTTGTACATCTTGCTAGTAGGGCTGCTGCTTTCCGGTTCCAGTTCATTCAAAGGTTGCTTTATGGACCGAAACATGTGGTGTGGAGAGAGGTGGCAGGTCTGGTATTACAGAATGTAGGGGGATTAGATTTAAAGAAGGCTTTATTTTTGGTTGATTATAGCCAGATTTCTAGGATTGGAGTACCTCCGCTTTACAGAGGCCTTCTTAGGGTTTGGAGTATAATGAAGGTGTCCAGACGCACTAAGGCGGAGTCAGTGCATTGGCTGCTAGAGGAACCTCTGGTGTTTGGGACAAGACTGGATTGTACAACTGAAGCTGTAAGGGCAAAATCAACACCTTAAGGAAGTTAATGGGCATGGCTGGGCCCACATTAATGGATGGAGGACGGGTGGCTGAACATTTGGGGGTGAGGTCAACTGATGGGAAGTTGCAGGAAGGCTCTGTCAGCAGAAGAGTGGATTATTCTCAAGAGTTACAAGAAAAAGGCACCAGACGAAAACGTCCCATTTCCCAGACTAAGGATTCCACCCAATATCCCAGTCAGAAAGAAAGGCTTTATTAGTGGATTTGAGAGGGTTGGAAGAGGTGGGTTTGGATGAGGTGAATGGGAAGGAGTTATATAGGGGGTGTGTCAAGGTTTTATATAAAGATTAATTGAAAAATAGAAAAGATACTCCTTGGAGGGTAAAACTGGGCCTTGATGACAAGGTAAAGCCAGCATGGAGAGCACGGTACAAGCCACCGGTACAAAAGGGTACCGGTGATATGCAATGGAGGCTTTTGCATGGCATCATTGCAATTAATGCTTTTGTATATGTCATTAATTCAGATCTTTTTGTAATATAAGAGAAACAATGTTTCACTGTTTTATGTGTAAGAGGATACAACCTCTTTTTGAGTCTTTGTTTACAGCTGTAGGGGAGATTTTCAATAACACTGTTTTTATTTGGATTACAATACAATAAGCAACAGAAAATAAATTGTCAACTGTTACATTTTATTTTGGGACAAGCTAAGATGTCAATTCTTTCTGAGTATGAAAAATAAGATAGACAAGGGATATGGTAAGGATGTAAATGTGTTTTAAAGGATTAGTAAATGTGAGAATAAAAGTGTATTTTGAGTTGTAAAAGACCTCACATTGTTTGAGGAGAAGTGAAAAAAAAATGTTGTTTATGAAATAAGTTGAATGTAAATTATTTTTAATTTTTATTTCATTTTTTTTTTTTTTATATGTTTATTTAAGAATGTCCAAGTACATACAGTACAGTAAATATAGTCCAAGTGTCACGTCCAGGCCTGAGTTGACAGGCTGGCGTGTTTAGTTTAGTTTTTTTAGTGTAGGGTTTTTCCTGTTCTAGGGTGTGTATTTCTATGTTGGGGAAAAATGGTTCCCAATTAGAGGCAGCTGTTTGTCGTTACCTCTAATTGGGAACCATATATATGTTGGTAGTTTTCAGAAGGGTTTTTGTGGGTTATTGTTTGTTCATAGCTTAAGTGTGGTTCTAAGTTATTGTCTTATGTTACGGTCTTCGTTCGGTTCGTTTATTGGTTTTCCCAGTTACGTTTAATTAATAAATATGTATACTGGAAGCATCGCTGCGTCTTGGTCCGTCCATATCGAAGATCGTGACTCCAAGTACATAACAGCTTGCACTATAACTAGCTACATGACTCTCATGCAGAACTATTTCTTTGTCTATCTTACTCTTCTTTGCCCCTCACCTCGCTCGTCATTCTGTCAGCTCTTCTTTCACTCCCTCTCTCCATCCCCCTCTCCTCTGATTTGAAGTGGAGTTTTAGGTTTGGGGCAGAGCGAATCTTTCATGTCTGTCTGTCTGAACTCCGGTCTGGGAGAGAGAGAGGCTTCAGAAGACTGACTGGCCTTAGTCCTGATTCACACTCCCCGTCTCTCTCTCTCACACACTGTCTATGTCTATGTTGATCTCCCTCTTCTATCGGTCTCTCTCATGATTCCATCACTCCCTCTCCCCGCTCTCTATTACCCCGGATCTGTCTAGACAGTGGTGTGGAAAACATTTAACAGCAAATTGAAAAGATGGCAGAGGAGGAGTGAGCCTTATCAAGGAAGGAGGCTCATCCCCCTCTTTCGCCTCACCTTACAAAATTCACAGACATACGATATTACCTTTTTACGGTGAAGGTGGTGTGTGTGCATGTGTGTACACCCTGTGTGTGTGTGCGCTTGTGCACGTGAGTGTTTTTCTGTGCGTGTGTGTGTGTTCATCACTCTTAACTCACCGATAGTGTGGCTGTGAGGGTGGGTGTGTTGTTCTCGTTGCCGGGCTGTTCGCTGTGTGTCTGTGTGGGTGTGTACAGCGTTAGGGCGTGCTCTGCCACCGTGCTCTGACCCGTGTAGTCTGCTGGCGGGTGGGGGTGGGGGTGGGGAGGCGTACTCCGCTGGGATGCCGTTCTGGGGGTACTGGGCTGGGGGTAGGGCTGGGCCATCGCTTCCGGGGGGGCTGGCCCCTCTTGGTTACCCTGGAGAGAGAGAGAGAGAGAGAGACAGAGAGAGAAAGAGAGAGAGAGAGAGAGAGAGAGAGGGTTAATGCTTGTTGGCCAAGCAGTGTATAAAGCTGAGTATCATTTAACATCAGATACTTCACGTGATATACAACACTATAGTGCAGGGTTTCCCAACCATGTCCTTGGGGACTACCAGGGCCACATTCAGTAGCCAAATATTGTCGATCGTTGCCACAAATAGAACTGACGTGATTGATTATTCTACATGTCAGACAGGCAGGCTTGTTCTACATAACGTATTTCTATCTAAACGGAGAGGGAAGGAGGATGGGTAGAAACGGAGAGAGAGAGAGACATGAGACAAAAACCCAGTTTGGTCTGTCTATTTTAATTGAGTTATGATCACCCACGGTTTTGCAATAAAAAAGCCACAAGCGTTAAGAATGAGAGATGACACAAGCAATCAGTGCCCTGTCTCTCTGTCCCTCAATAAAACGCCAGGAGAGAGATGCTCAAATCTAATAAACACAAACACACACACAGACACACAGACACACACACACACACAGACACACTCACACACCGCAGACACACACGCACGCACGAGTCTCAGCCCTTTTTCCTGACATGGGTCTTCCCTCCCTTACCAGACCCCCAACCTCTCTCTCTCTCTCTCTCTCTCTCTCTCTCTCTCTGTCTCTCTCTCTCTGTCTCTCTCTCTCTGTCTCTCTATGTCTCTCTCTCTCTTCCACTCTGAGTGTCAGATTTACAGTATGTCTTTCTTTCTTTCTTTCTTTCTTTCTTCTCTTTTCTAGAAGGTAATAGGTTCAATCTGCCGTTATCAGTGATGATAAATACAGCACATCCCAGTCTCAGTGAAATACTTTTTTTTTGTAAAAGTTCTAAAAGTGGCAAAAAGCACCTTTTCAAAAGGTTTCTGTGATGCGATTGAGGTTTTCTATTCTTTGTCAGACCCTGATCTGTTTCACTTGTCTTTGTGCTTGTCTCCACCCCCTCCAGGTGTCGCCCATCTTCCCCACTTATCCCCTGTGTATTTATACCTGTGTTCTCTGTTTGTCTGTTGCCAGTTCGTCTTGTCTTGTCAAGTATTACCAGCGTGCTTTCCCGTCTTCCTGTTTTCTCAAATTTCTGTGTCCTAGTTTCCATTGTTCTGACCATTCTGCCTGCCCTGACCCCTTAGCCTGCCTGCCGTTCTGTACCTTCCTGACTCTGACCCAATTACGAACCTCTGCCTGTTTGGTAAATAAACATCTTGGTATTCTAGCTGTCTTCATCTGGGTCTTATCCTGAGTTCTGATAGTACGAACTGGCCACAGACAAACAGAAAACAAATGCACAGGGGGAAATGGGGAAGATGGGCGACACCTGGAGGGGGGTGGAGACAAGCACAAAGACAGGTGACACAGATCAAGGTGTGACTTGTTACATTTCTTACCAATAAAAACATGTGTTATTTGAAAATCAAAATAATGACAGTGACTTAATTAACTTCATTTGTCATGAGCCTGTCTTCGGGTTATCACCAAAACATCACCACAAAATCTACGTCACTTAGCAGACGCGCTTATCCAGAGTGACTTACAGGAGCAATCAGAGTTAAGTGGTCAAGGGCACATAGACAGATTTTTCACCTAGTTGGCTCTGAGATTTGAAATAGCAACCTTTCGGATACGCTGAACCTCTACGCTACCTGCCGCCCAAACATAACCATAACATTTCACCCAATCTTTTAGTCTAATTGACCACAGTCAGTTTTACATGTGCTCCAGTTGTGGAGAGGAGAAGTTGCCTTGCAGAGAAGGAGCTCATGAGAACATTCAGTACAGAACATTGAGTTAAGTTAAGAAATGTCACTCAGCTCTGTATGTGAGAGCCCCAGTGAGAAATGGGTCGCCTCAAGTTTTATTTTTAATAAACCTAAATGAAGAGAGTGATGTGTACTGTATCTTACTGGAGCCTGCGCTACCACACACACACACACACACACACACACACACACACACACACACACACACACACACACACACACACACACACACACACACACACACACACACACACACACACCTCTCCTCGAAAGAGAAAGGGAAAAGAGAGGTAGAATAGAGAGTGAAAAGTGAGGATAGAAGGAAGAGAGGATGAATAGAGAGGAAGAGAGGAAGAATAGAGAGTAAGAGAGGAAGAATAGAGAGGAAGAATAGAGAGGAAGAGAGGAAGAATAGAGAGGAAGAGAGGAAGAATAGAAAGGAAGAGAGGAAGAATAGAAAGGAAGAGAGGAAGAATAGAGAGGAAGAGAGGAAGAATAGAGAGGAAGAGAGGAAGAATAGAGAGGAAGAGAGGAAGAATAGAAAGGAAGAGAGGAAGAATAGAAAGGAAGAGAGGAAGAATAGAGAGGAAGAATAGAGAGGAATAATAGAGAGGAAGAGAGGAAGAATAGAAAGGAAGAGAGGAAGAATAGAAAGGAAGAGAGGAAGAATAGAGAGGAAGAATAGAGGAAGATAGGAAGAATAGAGAGGAAGAGAGGAAGAATAGAAAGGAAGAGAGGAAGAATAGAAAGGAAGAGAGGAAGAATAGAGAGGAAGAGAGGAAAATAGAGGGGAAGAGAGGAAGAATAGAGAGGAAGAGAGGAAGAATAGAAAGGAAGAGAGGAAGAATAGAAAGGAAGAGAGGAAGAAAAAAGGGTGCAAAGTGAGGACAGAAGGACGAGAGGAAGAGGAGAAAAGTAATTAGGGAAATAGAGTAGAGTTGGAGAAATAAGAAGAAAATGTGTAGAGAAAGAAGAGGAGAGAGAGGAGAGAAAGAGGAGGAGAGAGGGAGAGAGAAAGAGGAGAGAGGGAGAGGATATGAGAGGGAGAGAAAGAGGAGGAGAGAGGGAGAGGAGGAAAGAGAAGAGGAGAGAGGGAGAGGAGGAGAGAGAAAGAGGAGAGAGGGAGAGGAGGAGAGAGAAAGAGGAGGAGAGAGGGAGAGAGAAAGAGGAGAGAGGGAGAGGAGGAGAGAGAAAGAGGAGGAGAGAGGGAGAGAGAAAGAGGAGGAGAGAGGGAGAGAGAAAGAGGAGAGAGGGAGAGGAGGAGAGAGAAAGAGGAGGAGAGAGGGAGAGAGAAAGAGGAGGAGAGAGAGAGAAAGAGGGAGAGAGAAAGAGGAGAGAGAGAAAGAGGAGAGAGAGAAAGAGGAATAGAGAGGGAGAGAGAAAGAGGAGGAGAGAGGGAGAGAGAAAGAGGGGAGAGAGGGAGAAAGTAGAGAAAGCGCAGAAGAGAGAGCTAGAGAGACACGTACACGCTAAGCTGCCGTTGCGGAGACCTGTCCCTTGTGAGAAGACTATGTGCTAAGGCTATGTGCACACTGCCCACAAAATGAGGTGGAAACTGAGCTGCACTTCCTAACCTTCTGACGTATGTATGACCATATTAGAAACACATATTTCACTCAGATTACACACTTTTCTTGTGGCAACAGGTCACACATCTTGCTGCTGTGATGGCACACTTGATAAACAAACACAATTTTGATAAACTCCCGTATCTACTGGGTGAAATACCACAGTGTGCCGTCACAGCAGCAAGATGTGTGACCTGTTGCCACAAGAAAAGGGCAACCAGTGACAAACAAACAGCATTGTAAATACCACCCATATTCATGTTTATTCATTTTCCCTTTTGTACTTTTTACTTTAACTTTGCAAGCTAGCTTACGTTAACTACTTACGGAGTGGTGGGGCGCTGAATTATTAAACATTCATCAATATACAAGTGTTGCATAGTCATCAAAAGCTCTGATTCTTGGCAATATCACAGCGTTGTCAGATTTCAAAAAGGCTTTACGGCGAAAGCACAACATTTGATTGTTTGAGGGTAGCACCTCTAATATTTATGCATTAGCATAAATCCATAACCCAACACAGGTCTCACAAAACGCATAAAATCGCTAATATAAAATCGCTTACCTTTGATGAACTTCTGCTGAGGGCTTCCCAAGTGTCCAATCAATGCTTCTTTTGTTAGAAAAAGTTATTTATTATATCCATAAATCTCCGTTTGGTTGGCGCGTTATGATCATAAAATCCACCGTTGAGTCGCCCATTGAACCGTGAAGAGAACACGTTCAAATTATACCTATACACTTTCTACAAACAAATCAAACATCATTTTTTATGTATCCTTAGGTATCCTTTTGGGTATATTTGCTGTAATATTTCAACCGGACGATAACGTGAACGATAGGAAAGAAAAATAAAGTGGTGTTCGTTCACAATCTCGCGCGCGTCAAACCTTGTTTACAAAAGTGGTCGCCTGACAATTTCCTGTTCCTATCTGTTCTGGTCACTCTTAGAATTCCCAGACTTTGTATATAGACTGTTGACATCTAGTCGAAGCCATAGGTACTGCAGTCTCAGTCCTACATAAAGTTGTATGCAATAGGCACAATGGAGAAGATACTCATTTACAAAAAAAACTGCAAATCCGGAGGGATTTTCCTCTGGTTTTTGCCTGCTACATCAATTCTGTTATACTCACATACATTATTGTAACAATCTTAGAAACTTCAGAGTGTTTCCTATCCAATAGTACTAATTAAGTGCATATCCTATTTTCTGGGCCTGAGTGGCATGCATTTTACTTTGGGCACGCCAGACTCTCCAAAACCGTCACCTATGCAGCCGCTCCCTAAGAAGTTAACTGTATGTAAAAACAGATCATCAGCGCCACGTCTAGAGTAGCTAATTCATTATGTATTACTGTTAAACTGGATGTTTCCTGTGCACCACTGAAATAATTGTCCCATGTTGTCGTTTGTTGTTTGTCTGCCCATGTTGTCATTTGTTGTTTGTCTACCCATTTTGTCATTTGTTGTTTGTCTGCCCATGTTGTTGTTTGCTGTTTGTCTACCCATGTTGTCATTTGTTGGCTCCACACTGCTGGAAATAGATGCCATTATTTTAGCTGGGGGAGCTGCTGATGTGTTGTCAGAGAGAATAGTGCTCCAATGCTTCCTGGGTTCCAGATTTGGCCTCCAGTAACTTTGTAGACAGTTTTCGGATCTGTGTCCACTGACAGACATTCTTTCTCATGCCTCTAGTCCGGCATCCGACAGTTTCTGGACCATGGTGGTTCGGAGGTAGTGGTTTGTGTAAATCTGTGTCATGCCTTCTGTTTTGCAGATCTTTGGCAACATTGATGTGAAGGTGTTCACTCCCATCGACCGGTTGTATTGTCAGGCTAAATTTGTTTCAGGTGGCTAACCGTTACATACCTTCATCTGGGGAACAGATAATCCTTAAACTAAGCTACCGGGCAGAGGGGATCCCCCGGCAGTTCAAACATGAATCTCAGTCCGCTCTCCCTGTTCTTCTCCGGTGCATCCTTTTTTTTTTATAGGTTCTTTAAAAGAGAGAGTCACAAACTGTCACATACGCTTTCCCTCCTTCCCCCCTTGAACATCAAACCACACACTGTTCACCAAACCCTGATGTGTTTCATTGTCCAGAGCCTTGGATTGTTTGATGAGCTGCATGTGGTGTTCAGTTGCGGCTGCGTGCTAGACCGCTTCGACACTCTCATCTTATCTCATCTTTTTAGTTACGCCGACAAATACATTGTTGCTCGTTCTGAATTTGGTGTGCTCCCCTATACCTTTAATTCAAATACTGTCTCTCGCTTTCCCTTCATCAGTCTCTCTTTTCAGATTGTGATCCACCAGTAAATCTCTGTATCAGACTCAGTTTAATATGAGGATAACATTTGTCTGTCCTACGGGGCAGACAAAATGAACAGCTCTATTAAATGAAAACAGGGTTTGGATACAAGGTGATATCAGATACAGAGAGACTAATGATCAGGGAGTGAGTGGGACAGGGTTTGGATACAAGGTGATATCGGAGACAGAGAGACTGGGGATATAACTGACGAGAGAAGCAGCATTGGACAACATCACACCTTGACACTCCGACAGGTGGGCCATCGTTGTCCCGAGTGTGCGTTTGTTCCACGCTTTGTCTGATACACACACACACACACACACACACACACACACACACACACACACACACACACACACACACACACACCCACACCCACACACACACACACACACACACAGATACAGGCCCCAGACCCCTCACATCAACACAACTGTTTTGTTCCACTCTTAAAGAGACAACTAATGAAGGTAGGGAAGCAGAGGCGTAGCACCGCAGAGGTCAATACACCATGGAGCTCAACGACAATGAATACACACACAAACACCACACCATGCAAAGTTACAGCATACACTAATTAAAACCCCAAAGCACAGTTCCTGCACCTCTACCTTCACCTCACAAACCTTCGAGGAACAAATCATTATTAAGCCCAGCTTCAACAGTTGCAAAAATTCCCAATACTGACAAATAATTACAAAAACATGTTGAAGCATATTACTGACAACTAAAAGACAGAGACAGCAAAAGAGAGAGAGAATAGCAGAGTAGTTCAAAATTGTGGGTTAAGTCTGGTAGACAGAAAGGTAGTATCCTTTCTTATGTATATCCTCTGTTTTCATCACACGCTCTCTCTTCTCACTCTCTCTCTTTCTCTAACAATGTACTTCCTCTTTCTCTCTCCTTCTCACTGTCTTTCTCTAATCTACTTCCTCTCTCTCTCCTTCTCACTGTCTTTCTCTAATCTACTGCCCCTCTCTCTCCATCCCTCACTCTCTTTCTTTAGCATACTTCCCTCCCTCTTTACCTGAGTAGCTCCATAACTCCAGTCTGTGTAATGTGTTCAGTCTGTGATATCCCTTTTTAATAATGTTTATTCATTAGGGCTGTCTGCTGTGCTGTCACGCTGCGTATTATTTTATTCAGGCATCATTAGGTTGTCCTGTTTCACAAGCCCGGGTCCATCCTATCGATAACTCAGCCTACCCCAACGCTCCCTGTTGTGGCTAGCACACGAACAGACGCCACCATGGCAACCATAAATCTGTCCCTGGCCCGGCAACGACAGCCAGAAGAATGGAGTAACAGGCTAGTCACCTGAATGCAGGGCTGCCAACATTACACACACAAACAAACACACACACACTGATCATCCATCAGGCTAAACCAAGCCACAATGTTGTTCTAATCATTTACCCTTACCCACCAATTTCCGTGCCCCCATGGAAATCTAATCTCTCACTCTTCTTGTTTGAATTCCATGCTGTCATTTTAACTTGTCCACTCAAGTTTTTTCCTGATGATGGCTCACCGCTCTTCGTACTTGGTGACTTCAACCAACCCGAAGTCTGCCCTTTTCTTTCCAACTCTCTCTTTTCTCACCTTGCCTCTTTTGACAACACCATTTCCCTGTCTCCTGCAACTCAAAAGGCAGGCAATATGCTTGAACCTTATCATTACTGAAGGCTCCTACTAATCTCCTGTATTCCTTCTTTCGTTTCTTTCCTAAACACTTGAGCGTGCTGTCTCTGCTCAACTTTCTCGTTATCTCTCTCAGAACGATCTTCTTGACCCAAACCAGTCAGGCTTCAAGACGGGTTACTCAACCAAGACTGCTCTTCTCTGTGTCACGGAGGGTCTCCGCACTGGCAAAGCTGACTCTCTGTCCTCTGTTCTCATCCTCCTAGATCTAGCCGCTGCCTTCGACACCGTGAACCATCAGATCTTCCTCTCAACCCTCTCAGGGCTGGGTGTCTCCGGCTCTGCACACTCTTGGAATGCATCCTAAATGGCAGGCTGCTCCTACCAGGTGATGTGGAGAGGATCTGTGTCTGCACCACGTACTCTCACTACTTACGTCCCCCAGGGCTCGGTTCTAGGCCCTCTCCTCTTTATAGACCAAGTCAGTCGACTCCGTCTCTCCTATCATTGCTATGCAGATGACACTCAACTACTTTTCTCCTCCCCCCATTCTGACACCCAGGTGGCGATAGCATCCCTGAATGCCTGGCAGATATCTCAGCTTGGATGTCGGCCCACCACCTCAAGCTCAACCTCTACAAGACGGAACTTGTTGACAACTCCACAGTGTTGCCCTCCCAGAGTGCAAATAAGTCTGATTCTACTGATAGCTACGATATTAGCTTCCATCTGTTCCAGGTATAATACAGTCATGAAATTAAACCCTCTCCATTTGCAGTAATTATGTCAGAAATTAGTAGCTAAATAAGCAGAGAAACAGAGATAAGAGGAGAGAACAAACAGAAAAGTGTCAGAAACAATCAACATTCTAACAAACACAAAACAAGAAGATGATTCTAATTCCTGTGGTTATAAGGGGACCGGTATCACAGACGTTCAATAGACAGCAAGGTAGGTATGTGACCAATGCAGGAATTGTGGAAGTAAACTCACAAGTCAGAGGTTGCAGCAACCAACTCTCAAAAGTGTTATAAAGGGAAAACAGTACCATTTAGGATGTTGCTTCAGACTGTATGACTTGTTCATGTCATCAATCAACAAGAATATAGGATAGTCAACCTGCAGGCAATCAATCAATGTAAGAATCTGATACAGCAAGTGTTTTGGAATGAGACTTTAGAGGCTGTTGATCCTCAACACGCCGATACCCAGTTTCTGAATGACATATCCAGATCTTACAATCTTGCTTTCCATGAAAAAAAGAACAACTACTAAAATACAGCCTAAAATAAAATAAAAAACACGGCAGACCAATGGTATTATTAAATCCCTTTCTTTTACATTTACGTCATTTAGAAGACAATCTTATCCAGAGCGACTTATTGGAGCAATTAGAGCTAAGTGCTTTGCTCAAGGGCACATCGGCATATTTTTCCACCTAGTCGGCCCCGAACCAATAACTTTTTTGATTACTGGCCCAACGCTCTAACCGCTATCTTTCAAACCTAATTCAATACAACTATGTGAGATTCAAAACATATAGAAACAAATTCAAGCAAATTACTAAAACAACCCAAAAAAGTATACTATAACAGTGAACTGTCAATGCATAAGAACAGTATGAGAGCACTGTGGGGCACTTTCAATGAAATCCTCAATACAAAGATGAAACTCAAATCCTTCCCCAATGAATTCCTAGTCCACAGATCACTTACTTCCGATGCAACAACAGTAGCGCACAAATTGTATCTGTTTTTTCAAAGAAATTTGGCCTACTTTAGAAGACAAAATGTATGAATCTGTCCCAATCTAGCAAGTTTCAATTTACCCCTGTGTCCTGTAATGAGGTGCGTGACATCTTATTATCTCTGAAAAACACTGCCTCTGATCACGACAGATTGGATGCTAAGCTGGCTAAAGAAATGATTGATTTCATTATCACAACTCTTGTCCCCATTTTCAATCTATAATTTGCATTATACCCTATGAACTGAAATTGGCCAAAATTGTTTCAATTCAGAAAGCTGTTGATCCAGCAATCTTTACAAATTACAAAGAGATTAAGTGTGGTGTGCCGCAGGGATAAATTCTTGGACCAATATTATTTCTAATTTATTTAAATGATTTTGCCAATGCATCCAAAGCGCTCTCCCAGATATTATCTGCTGATGATACAAGTGTGTTTTACTCTCGGAAAGATTTAAATGACCTTATTAATGTTGTTAATGATCAATTATGTAATATCTCAAAGTGGGGTAAAATTAAGAAATTGTCACTGAATCAAACAAAAAAATATAATGTTTTAAAATTTGGTCCACAGAAAATAAAATACAATACAGATGATATAGGGGTCCATTTTGATAATATACTCATGGCTGTACAACCCGCTTTCTTGGTGTTCTGATTGATGATGAATTGTCACGGAAACCACACATAAAGACAATAACCTCTAAGATCGTCCAAAAATGTGGAATACTTGGCAAAATGAGATATCTCCTAAACAGAAGCACTGCTCTACACAATGATCTTCTATTCAACAGTTACTGTAACATTATATGGACCAGCACACACCGTACCAAACTATCGCCTGCAGAAACGATCTGTAGGAATGATTTAATCTGCCGGTTTTAGAGACCATTCAGCTACACTTTAGAAAAAATTAGGACTCTTGAATATTTATCTATTTAATTATTTTCAAGTTGCTCAATTTGTTTACGGCACTTTAAATCACTTATTACCCATTTTCTTCAAAAATTATTTTACAGCCACATACTCAACAAGAAACAGACAAACCACGTCACTAATATTCAAGAACAAACAATTCTCAATTGCGAATTACCTATAGAGGCCCTATGATCTGGAAAATATTCCCGACAAGCCCTTTTGTTTTTTTCCCCCTCCTGCACAGATGGTAGTTGTTTTTTGTTGTTGTTTTTTTTACTGTTACAAACTGTCTTTCTATTTGTGCAAATAAACTAAACTACACTGAACTAAACTTGTTGAACTTGGTGAAAGTGCTCTGGTTTATTGTTTAACTTCAGAAGACTAGTGGCTAAAATGGGTCTGCTGCATCCAATGAGAGGACAGTACAGTCCAAGTGGTGAGAGTGGGGAGCTTTGTGTAACAGTAGTCCAACGTTTCTCTCTATGTGTGTGTGTGTATGAGTGCCTGAGTGCTGTGTGCGTGTGTGTGTGCGCACATGTCTTCACACTCACCCACGTGCACATTCACACACTCACACACACACTGATCTGACAGAAAGGAAAGGGGAATCTAATTTAACACTTGACTGAGCAGATATTGGCCAACACTCCCAGACTCTCACCGGCAGAGCAGGGACAACCCCTACCCATCAGTGTGTGTGTGTGTGTGTGTGTGTGTGTGTGTATGTATGTGCGAGTGCGAGTGTGTGTGTGTGTGTGTGTGTGTGTGTGTGCGTGTGCGTGTGCGTGTGCGCGTGTGCGTGTGTGTGTGTGTGTGTATGCGTGTATTTTCCAGACCCTTGAAACCAAGGGATATCCCTGGACTAAACAACAGGATAGCTGAGGACTGGGTTAAAGTAGATGAATGGAGGGAAGGAGAGAGAAAGAGAAATGGGGGTGAGGTAAAAGAAAGAGAGAGAGAGAGAGAGAGAGAGAGAATGGTGGATAGGAGAAATAGAAAGAGTGAGCGGTAGAGATCAGATATGTCCAGTCCCAGTCACTAGCGAGACAGAGGAAAGAGTAATGTTGCAGAGTGTAGCTACTTGTGATTCTGCTCTGGTCTGCAGCCGGGGTCCGCTGGCGTCTCCCTCCAGACCTGCTACATAATATCCACTAACACCAGTAACAATGGGAACATATGTAAATCTGCCTCACTGCCCCATTCAATCAGACCTACACACAAAGCCAGTGACAGAGTGAGAGAAATTGAATTGAATTGAGAGAGAGAGAGTGAACAGCGAGACGACACACAGTGTCTTCCATAAAAGGCTCATCCAATCAGTTAGTCAGGTCTTAAGAGTGTTATGATCAGAGAGATGATAAGCCGCGTCTTTCGTTTCCCTCTGTCCCAACGGCAGCCAAACAAGATACCGTCAGCCGTAATGATCCTTGATTCTCATCTCCTTAAAGACTGGGTTTACTTACTTGCATGCTTGCGTGTGCTTGTGTGTGTGCGTGTGTGTGTGTGCTTGTGTGTGCTTGTGTGTGTGTGTGTTTGTAAACCTCACCATCGACTGCTAGGCGATACTCTGCTGTAAGTGGTTACTCTAAATGAGTCTAACTTAGGCCAATTTCACTGAATAAGAGTAAGGAGATCAACTGAAACTTAGGAATCGAACAACAGCCAATTTCACTGAATAAGAGTAAGGAGATAAACTGAAACTGAGGAATCGAACAACAGCCAATTTCATTGAATAAGAGTGATGAGAAAACGTTAACCTGACTGTGTGTATGACGATGGTAAATAGGTTTTGCCGGTCAGGTGAGGTGTGAGGGTGTCTCTGGCCCTAGCCACAGAACAGAGATCCATAATGAGTGCTGACCTGGGATCAGGTCCCCCTTCTCCATTTAATCTTATTATTTTAAATCTAAATTGCAAAACTGATCCTAAATCAGCACTCCTACTCTGAGACGCTTAATACAGGTCAGGTGTATGAGCAGAGTAAAGCAGAGACAAGCCTTGTCTGTCAGTGTCTGTGCTCTACCATTCTCTTATTGGAGACAAACCCTGCTATGTTTCATGATTTAATAAGACACTTTCATTGTGTACAGACTCAGTGAGCATAGCCATGCTATTGAGAAAGGCCGCCATAGGCAGACCTGGCTCTCAAGAGAAGACAGGCTATGTGCACACTGCCCACAAAATGAGGTGGAAACTGAGCTGCACTTCCTAACCTCCTGCCAAATGTATGACCATATTAGAGACACATATTTCCCTCAGATTACACAGACCCACAAAGAATTCCAAACCAATTTTGATAAACTCCCATATCTATTGGGTGAAATACCACCGTGTGCCATCACAGCAGCAAGATTTGGGACCTGTTGCCACAAGAAAAGGGCAACCAGTGAAGAACAAACAACATTGTAAATACAACCCATTCATGTTAATTCATTTTCCCTTTTGTACTTTAACTATTTGCACATAATATGATATTTGCAATATCTTTATTCTTTTGGAACTTTTGAGTGTGTTTACTGTACATTTTTATTGTTTATTTCACTTTTGTTTACAATCTAGTTCACTTGCTTTGGCAAAGCCTTTAAATGGAATTTAATTTAATTGAGAGAGAAGTCTGGGGTCCGCTCACCAACCAAGAATTCACAAAATGTGACAAACAACAAATTGAGACACTGCATGCAGAATTCTGAAAAAACATCCTCCGTGTACAACGTAAACCACCAAATAATGCATGCAGAGCAGAATTAGGCCGATACCCGATAATGATCAAAATCCAGAAAATAGACATTCAATTTTACAACCACTTAAAAGGAAGCGATTCCCAAACCTTCCATAAGAAGCCATCACCTACAGAGAGATGAACCTGAAGAGTCCCCTAAGCAAGCTGGTCCTGGGGCTCTGTTCACAAACACAAACACACCCCGCAGAGCACCAGGACAGCAACAGAAACACAATTAGACCCAACCATATCATGAGAAAACAAAAAGATAATTACGTGACACATTGTAAATACTGGAACGCTGTTATTTTATTTATAATTTTTTTTATTTAACTAGGCAAGTCAGTTAAGAAATTCGAGCAAGTGCTTCCTTCCAGAGAGACTTCAGAGATTGTAACATTCTCTGTTTCACGGAAACATGGCTGTCTAGGGATATGTTGTCAGAATCGGTCCAGCCACCGGGCTTCTCCATGCATTGCGTGGACAGAGATAAACACCTCTCTGGGAAGAGGAAGGGCGGGGAGTGTATGCTTCGTGATTAACGACTCATGGTGTAATCAAAACAACATACAGGAACCCAAGTCCTTCTGCTCACCCAACCTGTTATTCCTTACAATCAAATGCCAGCCATATTACCTACCAAGAGAATTCTCGTCAGTTATAGTCACAGCTGTGTACATTCCCCCTCAAGCAGACACAAAGATGGCCATCAAGGAACTTCACTGGACTCTATGTAAACTGGAAACTGTATATCCGGAGGTTGCATTTATTGTAGCTGGGGATTTTTAGCGAAGCAAATTTGAGAACAAGGCTACCTAAATTCTCGCAGGGCTAATACTCTCGACCACTGTTACTATAACTTCCGCGATGCATACAAAGTCCTCCCCTGCCCTCCCTTCGGCAAATCCGACCACGACGCCATCTTGCTCATTCTGTCTTATAGGCAGCAACTCAAACAGGATGTACCAGAGACGAGAACCATTCAACGCTGGTCTGACCAATCGGAAGCCACGCGGACTGGAATATGTTCCGGTCAGCCTCAGAGAACAACATTAACCTATACACTGACTCGGTGAGTGCATTTTTAAAGAAGTGCATTGGAGATGTTGTACCCACTGTAACTATTAAAACCTACCCTAACCAGAAACCGTGGATGGATGGCGGCATTCACGCAAAACTGAATGCTTGATCGACCGCATTTAACCATGGAAAGAGGTCTGGAAATATGGCTGAATATGAACAGTGCAATTATTCCCTCCACAAGGCAATCAAACAAGTGAAATGCCTGTACAGGGACAAGGTGGAGTCGCAATTCAACGGCTCCAGGTGTCGCTTATTTTCCCCAGTGTATTTATCCCTGTGTTTCCTGTCTCTCTGTGCCAGTTCGTCTTGTATGTTCAAGTCAACCAGTGTGTTTTTCCCCGTGCTCCTGCTATTCTATTCTCTTGCCTACCGCTTTTTGGATTGTTAATAAACATCTTGAACTTTAACCAACTGCCTCCTGTGTCTGCATCTGGGTCTCTCCTTGCGCCCTTATAGTATGTGGCAGGGTCTACAGACAATCACAGACCACAAAAACAAAAACAGCCACGTCACGGACAACGACGTCACGCTTCCAGACAAACTAAACACCTCTCTCCTTCTCCGTGGCTGACGTGAGTAAAACATTTAAACTTATTCACATTTGAAATGTCTCTGCTCCTTTGGAACTTTTGTGAGTGTAATGTTTACTGTTTGTTTTAGAATGTGCATTTCACTAATGCTTATTATCTAATTCACTTGCTTTGTTAATGTTAACATGTTTCCCATGCAAATCAACCCCTTTGAATTGAAATTGAATTGAATTGAGAGGGAGAGAGAGAGACAAAAAATCAAAGTTGAATGAACCTGGAATGGATAATGCTTAATTTAGTTAATCTGATCGCTCAACAACAATGGCAGTTCAACATGGCTAACCCAACCGTAGAACAACGCTTACAAAACACCAAAGGAGAACTAAACGTAGTAAACCCAACCTTCAGACAAAGAGTTCAAATCAGTTAAATCAACAAATCACACGCCGTGAGGACAATACCTCCTGTTAATTAGATGTGTTGGCCTGCACCTGTGTTCCATGTGGTCATCAAGGCTACAGCCTCCCACCACACGGATCAATGGTCCTGCTCCAGGGGGTGCTGGGGTATATGCTAATCGATGGCCAATCTGGACCAGAGACTAGGCAGTATGTAAATGAGGCTATTTAGAATGTTGCTGCTATTCTGGAACTCAGGACTGATCGATGTATCAATGGTCCGATTCTCCCTCAGGGATAGTCCGATTCCTTCAACTATTGGGAGACTTTAAATGCATAAACACACAGTACACACACACACAACAAAGACACACACACACGTACACAGGGACACACACACACACAGAAACGCACACAGGCACGCAAACACAGACACAGCTGTAGTTCAGTGCGAGGGAGAAGCAGAGAGAAACCTGAGCCAGTAAATACAAATAGATTTTCCCAACAACACTTGCATAACGCTCAGAGCACTGTGAACGGGACATGATTTTAACGTCTTAGCAGGGACGTACAGGGACGGCTGTGCACTGCACAGAACCCCACCCTGCACAGAACCCCTGCCTGCACAGAACCCCACCCTGCAGTGCACTGAACCCCACCCTGCAGTGCACTGAACCCCACCCTGTAGTGCCTAACACACACACACGTGACATATGCAAGCACACATACAGACACCAGCCAGGTTGTTCAAGATTGACATAAAAATTGGACGTCTATCCATGTTTTCAAATCTGGCCGCTAGGGGCAAAACTGAGCGACATAACCATCAAGTAGACTTAGGTTGTAGACGGGGGTGGCTGGGTAAAATCCAATGACTCTGGATCAGAAGGTTGTGTGTTCAATTCCAGTCATGGACACTGTTGTTTTCTTTTTGGTTTGGTTTGGTTTTCACCTTGAGTACTTACATCGACTTTTTTAACCATTTTCCAAACCTCAACCCCGAAATCTGACGTTTGGGTAAATGGAACGATGCATACAGAAGAGCAACAAAAACCCTTTTGATGTTTGGAGCAAGTTCAACATTTGAGAACGTGGATGAACGTCTAATTCTGCAGTGAGACCCTTAATCAGTCTCCCTCCAGGTCCTACTCCCCTCCACCTCTCTAACGCATGCCTACATCCTGCCCTCCTCCCTTCCATCCTCCCATTCCACCAAAATTGCTTTCCTGACCTCTAATAAAAATGGGGAGTCACTTGTTCAATATCAGAACCTTTTTGTTCTCCCCAAACCACACACACACACACACACACACACACACACACACACACACACACACACACACACACACACACACACACACACACACACACACACACACACACACACACACACACATAGCAGAGAGAGGGGAAAGAGAGAGAGACAGAGAATGAGCAGTGAAGAAGGCATGGTACTAGTTAAACTGACAGTTACGTTGCTCCACGACAAAGCTACTCCACTCTGAGAACGTGGGACTAGAAGGTTCTATCAGCGCAAATCATAGTTCTGAGACATTGAGCATCAAAGTCTTCACATCCCAGATCTCTGAACTGTTTGTAGTGACTTCTTCTTTCATAACCCAAAGGTAACTAAAGTGCAGCGTATCAAAATCCTAAACCATTTGTAAATCTGTTTTTTTAAGGGGGGTGCAATCGCAGATAGAATATTATGGCTCTGAAATATCAATCTGGGTTCATCCATAAGGTTGTTTCTGGCACAGTATATTACAATGATTTCAATTTCAATAGAATGGTACAGACATTTAATGATTAAATAAAGAGAATACCCTTCCTTCCTTCACTCTTTAGCAATCTGCCTGCTATTCTATATCAGTAAAACATTACAGTTGGGGCTCCTGAGTGGCGCAGCGGTCTAAGGCACTGCACCTCAGTGAACGAGGTGTCACTACAGTCCCTGGATCAAATCCAGGCTGTATCACATCTGGCTGTGATTGGGAGTCCCAAAGGCCGGTGCACAATTTGCCCAGCGTTGTCTGGGTTTGGCCGGGGTAGGCCGTCATTGTAAATAAGAATTTGTTCTTAACTGACTTGCCTGGTTAAATATATATATATATATATTTTAACAGTTCCCTATCAGTAAAACCTTACAGTTCCCTATCAGTAAAACCTTACAGTTCACTATCAGTAAAACCTTACAGTTCACTATCAGTAAAACCTTACAGTTCCCTATCAGTAAAACCTTACAGTTCACTATCAGTAAAACCTTACAGTTCACTATCAGTAAAACCTTACAGTTCACTATCAGTAAAACCTTACAGTTCACTATCAGTAAAACCTTACAGTTCCCTATCAGTAAAACCTTACAGTTCCCTATCAGTAAAACCTTACAGTTCACTATCAGTAAAACCTTACAGTTCACTATCAGTAAAACCTTACAGTTCACTATCAGTAAAACCTTACAGTTCACTATCAGTATCAATCAATCAATCAATCAAATTTATTTATAAAGCCCCCCTTACATCAGCTGATGTCACAGAGTGCTGTACAGAAACCCAGCCTAAAACCCCAAACAGCAAGCAATGCAGGTGTAAAACCTTACAGTTCACTATCAACGCTACGACGCCTCTTGTTTTGCTCTCATCACCTTCGTCAGTATTTGTTAGTCAGTAGCTGTTGGCTGCCACAGTATCTTCTGTTAAAACAAGGTTTGGGGCTGTGGTACAGAGTGTTTTTGGTTAAGAAAAGCATTGAGGGAAGCCAAAACGAGCCGATTCAAGCCAAAACGAGCCATTTTTGACCCCAACATTCTAACAGTCTAATAAATACGTGTTATATGCGGGAAATCTGAAAAGTATTATTTTAGTAACATTAGAATATACAGAAAGCATTGTTCTACCCATGTAGAATTCTACATATTATGAGCACGCACGCGCACACACACACACACACACACACACACACACACACACACACTATTAACATACACAGTGTCTTTTGCAGAGTGACACATTCCGCCAGCTCCGGGGGGTTGAAGGTCAGCTTTTAATTGAGTGTGTGAAGAGTGTGTGTGTGTGTCTGAAAGCGTGTGTGTGTAGCGTGTGTTAGGAGAGCAGCCTTCCTATCACACTGGGCTAATGGTAGCCCTCCAGGCCTAGAGTGCTGACAGCAGCAGGATAGAGGGAACGACCGGAGAGGAGCGACGCGTTTCATAAACACTAATATCACAAGTTCCGCTTTTTGAAAAGAGGGGGATTAGGGAGAAGAGAGAAAAGCCTCTCCTATCTACTCCAACCACAGGTCCCTAATGAGAAAAGAAACCCCCCAACCTACCTCTCGCTCCGTTTTCCCCTCCCTCTCTCATCCCTCTTTTCTCTGCCCCTCTCCCCTTCTCTTCTTCTCTCAGGCCCCCGATTCATCATGTCAGAAGCTAATATCCTTAAAGGTCAGAGGGAGTCGTAAAATAAGAACAAATGCTTTGTTAAACTTCATTTTTCCTCGTCGTCTTGTTTCGCTAACCGCATCACTATGTGGAGTGGGTCCGGGGTGACCTGCCGGAGTGTTACCATGGTGATCCGTTAGAGGATGATTGATAACAACAATAACGGGAGTTGGCGGTATATTCCGTAAGGAACGCCATATTCATTTCACCAAACACTCAGGAGGGAGGGAGAGAGAGAGACAGAATAGATGGAGAGAGACAGACGTTTTCAGCTAACCTCAAACACTGCGGAAATGTTTAAAATTGCACCCAAACTCTGACAATTCTTCTCAGATTTTTTAGGTGGACAAGAAAACGTGTTAAAAGGAATTGGATTTCAAACTCTCCTCCACCACATGGTCTGAGGTTGTTAGGCCGGTTGGACGTACTTTCAAATTCTCGAAAACAATGTTTTATGGTAGAGAAATTAAAATGTTATTTTATTGCAACAGCTCTAGTGGGAATTCCTGCAGTCAGCATGCCAATTGCACGCTCCCTCAAAACTTGAGACATCTGTGGCATTGTGTTGTGTGACAAAACTGCACATTTTAGAGTGGCTTTTTACTGTCCCCAGCACAAGGTGCACCTGTGTAATGATCATGCTGTTTAATCAGCTTCTTGATATGCCACACCTGTCAGGTGGATGGATTATCTTGGCAAAGGAGAAATCCTCACTAACAGGGATGTAAACAAATTTGTGCACAACATTTTAGGGAAATTATATTTTTGTGCGTATGGAAAATTTTTAGGATCTTTTATTTCAGCTCATGAAACAACACTTTACATGTTGCATTTATATTTCTTTCAGTGTAGTTAGGGCCTTAATATGGGGGGGATTTGCCAAGAAATTTGCATTGATCTACTGGTAGCCTTGTGGGGTAGTAGGTAGCCTAGCTGGGCGGTAGGTTGCCTAGCGGGGCGGCAGGTAGCCTAGCGGGGCGGTATGTTGCCTAGGGGGGTGGCAGGTAGCCTAGTGGGGCGGTAGGTAGCCTAGCATGGCGGTAGGTAGCCTAGCGGGGCGGCAGGTAGCCTAGCGGGGCGGCAGGTAGCCTAGCGGGGCGGTAGGTTGCCTAGGGGGGTGGCAGGTAGCCTAGTGGGGCGGTAGGTAGCCTAGCATGGCGGTAGGTAGCCTAGGGGGGTGGCAGGTAGCCTAGTGGGGCGGTAGGTAGCCTAGCATGGCGGTAGGTTGCCTAGCGGGGCGGCAGGTAGCCTAGCGGGGCGGCAGGTAGCCTAGCGGGGCGGTAGGTTGCCTAGGGGGGTGGCAGGTAGCCTAGTCGGGCGGTAGGTAGCATAGCATGGCGGTAGGTAGCCTAGCGGGGCGGCAGGTAGCCTAGCGGGGCGGCAGGTAGTCTAGAGGGGCGGCAGGTAGCCTAGGAAGGTGGCAGGTAGCCTTTGGGGGGCACCAGGTAGCCTTGCAGGGGCACCAGGTAGCCTTGCGGGGGCTCCAGGTAGCCTAGCGGGGTGACAGGTAGCCTAGCGGGGCAGCAGGTAGCCCAGCACGGCGGCAGTTAGCCTAGCGGTTAAAGGTTTGGTCCAGTTATCAAAGGTTGCTGGTTTGAATACCCGAGCCAACAAGGTAAAAAAAAAATCTGCTGATGAGCAAGCCGCTTAACCCTACTTTTCTCGAGGGGTGCCATACTACTATGGCTGACCCTGTAAAACAACAACTATCTGTTGAGTAACAGTAAAACATCTTTCTGCAAAATATATATATTTTTTTAAAACAAGCTGATTGAGCAAATGATCAAAGTTGTACTAAATGAGGACAAAGAAGAGAGAGAGAAAGAAGAGAGACTGATAGAATACTTTTGGAGAAGGTGACCGAGGAAAGAGAGGAAGAAGAGAGATTGATAGAAGACTTTTGGAGAAGGTGACCGAGGAAAGAGAGGAGACCAAGTAAGGTAGTGAAGAATAGGGAGGAGATGAGATGAGATGGGATGAGAGGAGGAGAGGAAAGGAGATGAGAGGAGATGAAATGAAATGAGAGGAGGAGAGGAGATGAGGAGGAGAGGAGATGGGATGAGAGGAGGAGATGGGATGAGAGCAGGAGAGGAGAGGAGATGAGAGGAGATTAAATGAAATGAGAGGAGGAGAGGAGATGAGGAGGAGAGGAGATGGGATGAGAGGAGGAGATGGGATGAGAGCAGGAGAGGAGAGGAGATGAGAGGAGATGAAATGAAATGAGAGGAGGAGAGGAGATGAGATACTGCTAAATAGCACTAATTTGACCAAATTACACACCCAGACACACATCATCATTCCCCATCTACAACCAATGCTAAATACAACATCCCTTTGACCTCCTTCCACCATCACTTCCATTTAGGGTTAAATACAGAGTATAGACACAAATGTATGTCCTCCTTTCCAAACCAGCGTTAAATACAGACAATCGACTAGCATTATCACTAACCCTGTATCAGGTCTCTCTCTCTGTCTCTCTGTCGCTCTGCCTCTCTGTCTCTCCCTCTATATCTCTGTCTGTCTCTCTGACTCTCTCTCTTTCTCAATTCAATTCAATTCAAGGGGCTTTATTGGCATGGGAAACATATGTTAACATTGCCAAAGCAAGTGAAGTAGATAATTAACAAAAGTGAAATAAACAATACAAATGAACATTAAACATTACACTCACAGAAGTTCCAAAAGAATAAAGACATTTCAAATGTCATATTATGTCTATATACAGTGTTGTAACGATGTGCAAATAGTTAAAGTACAAAATGGAAAATAAATAAACATAAATGTAGCTTATATTTACAATAGTGTTTGTTTATCACTTTTTTGCCCTTTTCTTGTGGCAACAGGTCACAAATCTTGCTGCTGTGATGGCCCACTGTGGTATTTCACCCAGTAGATATGGGAGTTAGGAAGAGGTTAGGAAGTGCAGCTCAGTTTCCACCTCATTTTGTGGGCAGTGTGCACATAACCTGTGCTATGTTCACACTGCCTACGACAGCCTTTCTCAATAGCAAGGCTGTCCTACTTTTTATGGTCTCCCCTCTACAGTAGTTTCCTGCAGCTAATCTGGGCGTAGGGTCACTAGAGATGGCTTGAGCTGACAATTGAGACTGCATTACATAGACAAGAATGTGTTTTACTAGAGATAGCTTAGGAGTAGAACAATCCCTCATTGTCTCAAAATCATCCTTTCATCTGGGAAACTAAACCAGGGTGGGGTTAAGGCAACAACCCCGTGCAGATAACGACCGGATGAACCCAGAGTGGCTTATGATGCCCCAATCTGCACGGGATGGGTGGAACCAATCATGTCTTGGTCTGGAGGGGTTGAACCAACCATGATGAAGCATTCTGAGTATATAGTACTCCGCATTGGTGTAAAGGTTAGGTTTCTCGGTCCAACACTCAAGGTTGTGTGGTCGACCAGCCTCATTATTGCAATAATTAATCGATATTGAATAATGATGATTGTTTGACGAAATGACAAAGTCTCTCTCACTTTATTAGAATATTCCACGGCATGTGTCAAGTTATTATATTTTTGTTTTCTCATGATTTGGTTGTGTCTAATTGTGTTGCTGTCCTGGGTCTCTGTGGGGTCTGATTGTGTTTGTGAACAGAGCCCCAGGACCAGCTTGCTTAGGGGAATCTTCCCCCGGTTCATCTCTCTGGTGATGGGTTTGTTATGGAAGGTTTGGGAATCGCTTCCTTTTAGGTGGTTGTAGAATTTAATGTCTCTTTTCTGGATTTTGATCATTAATTCATTATTAGCAGTTATCGGCCTAATTCTGCTCTGCATGCATTATTTGGTGTTTTACGTTGTACACAGAGGATATTTTTGCAGAATGTTGCATAAAGAGTCTCAATTTGGTGTTTGTCCCGTTTTGTGAATTCTCTCTCTCTCTCTCTCTCTCTCTCTCTCTCTCTCTCTCTCTCTCTCTCTCTCTGTCTCTCTCTCTGTCTCTCTCTGTCTCTCTGTCTCTCTCTCTCAACATCATTACACTGTCCTCATTACTAAGCCTACCATTATAATTTACCCAACATCCTCTTTACCAAACCTATTATTATTAACCCATAAGAGTCTAAGCCCTGTCTAAGCCGAGGAAGGGGGGCTGTTGTATGGAATAGTTTTAAGAAGGTCATTGGAAGGATAATTTTTCTATTTGATTGTGAATTTGAAGCATATTTTAAGAAATTATTTGATGAAAAATGTTATGATTTGTTTGGGTCTAATTGTGTCTGTTACAGTAGGCTTGGGTTTTGCTAGGGTGTTGTGATGGTGGGTGGGTGTAATCCGTAAGCTCGGGCTCCGAGGGTCGAGAGCGTTTTCAATCCCAGTGATGGCACTAGTTTTTGCAACTTCGAAATTTGACATTTCACCCCAAACACATCGAAATTTGAATTTAGCACGTACACACACACTCACAGAAAAACGCACACACACACACACACACACACACAAAACACACACACCCAGAAACATGGTATACAACGATGAAAGCACACACACACAGAAAAACACACACACATGCACACTCACACACACACACGTACACACATACATACACACACACGTACACACACACACACACACACACACAGAAAAACATGCACACTCACACACACGTACACACATACGTACACACTCACGTACAGAGACACACACACACACACAACTCATCCCTCCAGCATGTATGCAGGGTTCAGCCAGGAGGACTAATATATATTTTACCATATATATTTAACGACATGGAGAGAGGGATGGAGAGAGGACAGGACTGGATATAGGGATGTAAGCAAAGGGATGGAGGGAGAGAAACAGAGGAAGGGGATGGAGAGAGGAGAGATGGGATGAAGGGAGAGAAATTATGGGAAGGGATGGAGAGAGGAGAGATGGGATGAAGGGAGAGAAATTATGGGAAGGGATGGAGAGGCAATGCCTATGGTTTATGGATCATTCATTTCAGTGAGCCCACAGATGCGAGGACTCAAGCTGGAGAAATACAGTACATATGGTCTATGACCACTTCCTGTCACGCTGTCTCGTGTGTGTGTGTGTGAGAGAGAGTGCGCGTGACCAGTTATATGAGGCAGGAGGTGGGTGTTAACTAGGAGGCAACATAGATTTAAGAGGCAACATAGATTTGATTTGCTTCAGATGTCTCTCCCTCCCCTCTCCCCCTCCACCTCTCTCCCTCCCCTCTCCCCTTCCATCTCTCTCTTTCTCTCTCTCCTTCTCACTTTCTCCCCTCTCCCCCTACATCTCCCTATTTTTCTCTCTCTCTTTCCCTCTCTATCTCTCACCCTCCGTCCCTCCCTCTCTTTTGTCCAGAGCCAAGCTAGTTAACTTGGAGGGCTTCCAGTTTAATGGTGTAAACCTGGAAGTTTTTTAATTTGCCACAATGTAAAAATGAAGTCGTTTTCCACATCAGGGAACTTAAGGGCTGACAAATGTTATCTGGAGAAAGCGACACAGGAGGAGAAGGAGGAGAGGAGAGCAGCCTTTAAAAAAGGTTTTTACTTGTTTTACATGCGCTGGGTTTGCGCCTGATGCATCGCATTGTGTGCATCGCACAGCTAACTGGCTACAGTTCGGTTGGATGTTCAGCTAACTAGCGACAGTTGGGTTGGATGTTCAGCTAACTGGCGACAGTTGGGTTGGATGTTCAGCTAACTGGCGACAGTTGGGTTGGATGTTCATCTAACTGGTGACAGTTGGGTTGGATGTTCAGCTAACTGGCGACGGTTGGGTTGGATGTTGAGCTAACTGGCGATGGTTGGGTTGGGATGTTCAGCTAACTGGCGACAGTTGGGTTGGATGTTCAGCTAACTGGCGACGGTTTGTTTGGATGTTCAGCTAACTGGCTACGGTTGGGTTGGATGTTCAGCTAACTGGCTACGGTTGGGTTGGATGTTCAGCTAACTGGCGAAGGTTGGGTTGGATGTTCAGCTAACTGGCAACGGTTGGGTTGGATGTTCAGCTAACTGGCGACGGTTGGGTTAGATGTTCAGCTAACTGGCGACAGTTGGGTTAGATGTTCAGCTAACTGGCGACGGTTGGGTTGGATGTTCAGCTAACTGGTGACGGTTGGGTTGGATGTTCAGCTAACTGGCGACGGTTGGGTTGGATGTTCAGCTAACTGGCGACGGTTAGGTTGGATGTTCAGCTAACTAGCGACGGTTGGGTTGGATGTTCAGCTAACTGGTGACGGTTGGGTTGGATGTTCAGCTAACTGGCGACGGTTTGGTTGGATGTTTAGCTACGGTTGGGTTGGATGTGTAATTAATAATGACAGGTTTAGTAAGGAGGACAGTGTGATGATGTTGGGTAATTAATAATGACAGGTTTAGTAATGAGGACAGTGTAATGATGTTGGGTAATTAATAATGACAGGTTTAGTAAGGAGGACAGTGTGATGATGTTGGGTAATTAATAATGACAGGTTTAGTAATGAGGACAGTGTGATGATGTTGGGTAATTAATCATGACAGGTTTAGTAATGAGGACAGTGTAATGATGTTGGGTAATTAATAATGACAGGTTTAGTAAGGAGGACAGTGTGATGATGTTGGGTAATTAATAATGATAGGTTTAGTAAGGAGGACAGTGTGATGATGTTGGGTAATTAATAATGACAGGTTTAGTAAGGAGGACAGTGTGATGATGTTGGGTAATTAATAATGACAGGTTTAGTAAGGAGGACTCAGTTAATTCCCTGTTTTTTCCAACATGCTGTTTACCTGCAGACATATCTAACCCCCTGAGGTCGATGTTTGCTCCCCAACAGAAATCTACATAGTATAATTAAAAATAGTATAATTAATAAATCCCCATAAAGATGGAGATATATGTTTGTTTTTTTTGCATTGGATGCGTCTCAATCCACCGCATCCGCCAGTATGTCACACTCCCACATCTGGGGTGAAAGGTGACAGAGCTAGAGCTGTGTTTGTCAGACCATGAGACAACCCCAAAATCGGTCTGTCTGTAACGTCCAAACAGTTTGGCCTGCAAACTGTTATGACCCCTCTATGGAAAGATGAGTCTCATAACGAACACGTACCGTACATGTCAGTTGTTGTTGGCCCACAGGCCTCACAAGACTTGTCTAAATTTCTCCCGGTACCTGTTGAGAAAATGAATGGAAGTATATATGTAGACTGTTCAGTGCCAAAAATAAGGGGTTAAATACATATAATCTTTCTTGATCTTTCTTATACAGTGTCTCTCAGATATAGGACAGACATTTCAGAACAAACTTCCTTTAGCTATTTTCGGGGACTATCTGTTCCAAGTAGGGAATTGTTATTGTTATTCAAAGTGTTTGTATGGGCTAATACACTGTATATACAAAGTATGTGGACCCCCTTCAAATCAGTGGATTCAACTATTTCAGCCACACCTGTTTCTGACAGATGTAAAAAAAAATTGAGCACACAGCCGTGCAATCTCCATAGACAAACATTGGCAGTAGAATGGCCTTACTGAAGAGCTCAGTGACTTTCCATGTGGCACCGTCATACGATGCCACTTTTTTCCAACAAGTCACAGTTCATCAAATGTCTGCCCTGCTAGAGCTGCCCCGGTCAACTGTAAGTGCTGCCATTGTGAAGTGGAAACATTTAGGATCTACAACGCCTCAGCCGCAAAGTGGTAAGCCACACACGCTCAGAGAACAGGACCGCTGAGTGCTGAAGCAACGTCAGCACAATAACTGTTCGTCTGGATCTTCATTAAATTGTGTTTCCATGGTCGAGCAGCCAGAAAACAAGCCTAAAGCGTCAGCTGGAGTGGTGTAAAGCTCGCCACCATTGGACTCTGGAACAGTGGAAAAGCGTTCTCTGTAGTGATGAAATACGCTTCATCATCTGGCAGTCTGATGGATGTATCTGGGTTTGGTGGATGCCAGGAGAAGGCTACCTGTCCCAATACACAATGCCAACTGTAAAGTTTGGTGGAGGAGGAATAATGGTCTGGATCGTTTTCATGGTTTGGGCTAGGCCCCTTAGTTCCAGTGAAGGGAAATCTTAACTAAATAGCATTCAATGACATTCTAGACGATTCTGTGCTTCCAACTTTGTGGCAACAGTTTGGGGAAGGCCCTTTTCTGATTCAGCACAACAATGTCCCCGTGCACAAAGCGAGGTCCATACAGAAATGGTTTGTCGAGATCAGTGTGGAAGAACTCGACTGGCCTGCACAGAGCCCTGACCTCAACCCCATCGAACACCTTTGGGATGAATTGGAACGCCGACTGCGAGCCAGGCCTAATCACATAACATCAGTGCCCGACCTCACTAACGCTCTTGTGGCTGAATGGAAGCAGGTCCCCACAGCAATGTTCCAACATCTAGTGGAAAGCCTTCCCAGAAGAGTGGAGGCTGTTATAGCAGCAAAGGGGGAGCCAACTTCATATTCATGTCCATGATTTTTGAATGGGATGTTCGACAAGTAGGTGTCCACATACCTTTTGACGAGCAGGTGTCCACGCACACTAAGACTTGCTCTCTCTCTCTCTCTCTCTCTCTCTCTCTCTCTCTCTCTCTCTCTCTCTCTCTCTCTCTCTCTCTCTCTCTGTGTTGATCAATAACGGCTCACTCTAATCTAGCAAATAAAAATCTGCAATGATTTGCATAAAATATATATTTTTATTGTTTATTTCACTTTTGTGTATTTCACTTGTTTTAGCAATGTAAACATATATTTCCCATGCCAATAAAGCCCTTAAACTGAATTGAATTGAGAGAGTGAGTGAAAGAAATAGTGAGAGCAACAGTTAGTGTGCAAACGAAGGATGGAGTGAGTGAGTCAGGCAATCATTCAGTCAGCCAGTCAGTCATACTTTTAGCCAGTCAGTCAGCCAGCCAGTCAGCCAGTCAGTCAGACTTTTAGCCAGTCAGTCAGCCAGTCAGTCAGACTTTTAGCCAGTCAGTCAGCCAGTCAGCCAGTCAGCCAGCCAGTCAGCCAGTCAGTCAGTCAGTCAGTCAGTCAGACTCCAATGAATAACGGAGTTAGTGAGTCAGCCTGTCAGCCAGCCAGTCAGCCAGTCAGTCAGTCACAGCCAGTCAGCCTGCCAGTCAGTCAGCCAGCCTGCCAGTCAGCCAGTCAGTCAGTCAGTCAGCCAGTCAATCAGCCTGCCAGTCAGTCAGACAGTCAGTCAGCCAGTCAGCCAGTCAGTCAACCAGCCAGCCAGCCAGCCAGTCAGTCAGTCAGACTCCAACGAATAATGGAGTGAGTCAGCCAGTCAGTCAGTCAGCCTGCCAGTCAGTCAGTCAGTCAGCCAGCCAGTCAGTCTGCCAGTCAGTCAGGCAGTAAACCAGTCAGCCAGTCAGCCAGCCAGTCAGTCAGTCAGACTCCAACGAATAATGGAGTGAGTGAGTCAGCCTGACAGCCAGCCAGTCAGTCTGCCAGTCAGTCAGGCAGTAAACCAGTCAGCCAGTCAGCCTGCCAGTCAGTCAGTCAGTCAGCCAGTTAGCGAGTCAGCTAGTCAGCCAATCATCCAGTCAGCCAGTCAGTCAGCCAGTCAGTCAGACAGTCAGCCTGCCAGTCAGTCAGTCAGCCAGTCAGCCTGCCAGTCAGTCAGCCAGTCATTCAGTGAGCCAGTCAGCCTGCCAGTCAGTCAGCCAGTCAGCCAGCCTGCCAGTCAGTAAACCAGTTAGCCAGTCAGCCTGCCAGTCAGCCAGTCAGCCAGTAAACCAGTTAGCGAGTCAGCGAGTCAGCCAGTCAACCAGTCAGTCAACCAGCTAGCCAGCCAGCCAGTCAGTCAGTCTACCAGTCAGTCAGTCAGTCAGACTCCAACGAATAATGGAGTGAGTGAGTCAGCCTGTCAGCCTGTCAGCCTGCCAGCCAGTCAGCCAATCTTCCAGTCAGCCAGTCAGTCAGCCAGTCAGCCTGCCAGTCAGCCAGTCAGTCAGTTAGTCAGTCAGCCAGTCAGCCTGCCAGTCAGTCAGTCAGTCAGCCAGTCATTCAGTGAGCCAGTCAGCCTGCCAGTCAGTCAGCCAGTCAGCCAGCCTGCCAGCCAGTAAACCAGTCAGTCAGCCAGCCAGTTAGCCAGTCAGCCTGCCAGTCAGCCAGTCAGCCAGTAAACCAGTTAGCGACTCGCTAACTGGCTGACTGGCTGACTGACTGACTGGCAGGCTGACTGACTGACTGGTTTACTGCCTGACTGACTGGCAGGCTGACTGACTGACTGACTGGTTTACTGCCTGACTGACTGGCAGACTGACTGGCAGACTGACTGGCTGACTGGCAGGCTGACTGGCTGACTGGCTGATTGGCTGACTGGCTAGTCAGCCAGTCAGCCAGTCAGTCAGCCAGCCAGTCAGTCTGCCAGTCAGTCAGGCAGTAAACCAGTCAGTCAGTCAGCCTGCCAGTCAGTCAGTCAGCCAGTCAGCCAGTTAGCGAGTCAGCCAGTCAGCCAATCATCCAGTCAGCCAGTCAGTCAGCCAGTCAGCCTGCCAGTCAGCCAGTCAGTCAGTCAGGCAGTCAGCCTGCCAGTCAGTCAGCCAGTCATTCAGTGAGCCAGTCAGCCTGCCAGTCAGTCAGCCAGTCAGCCAGCCTGCCAGTCAGTAAACCAGTCAGCCAGTCAGTCAGCCAGCCAGTTAGCCAGTCAGCCTGCCAGTCAGCCAGTCAACCAGTTAGCGAGTCAGCCAGTCAGCCAATCAGCCATTCAGCCAGTCTTCTAGTCAGTCAGTCAGCCAGTTAGCCAGACACAGTCAGCCTGCCAGTCAGCCAGTCATTCAGTTAGCCAGCCAGTCAGCCAGTCAGTCATCCAGTCAGCCAGTACAGTAGGTAGTGTGAAAGTGAGCACATGAAGAAAAAAACCATCCCATTGACACACACTAGACCTTACTCACTCCACCCTCACCCTCCACACCCTCTTACACTACTCTCTTCCCCTCCTCCCTCCCTACCCTCCTACCCTCCTCCATATGTTCCTTACCTCTTACAATCTTACCATTCATACTATAATGACTACAATGACCGTCTGGTCTGGCTTCAATAGGCAGTACAGCAGAGGCCCAGGGGCCGGATAGCAGCTTAAAGCACGAGAAGCTTTTGTGTTGAGAAAGAATCAATCAGTGCTTTTCAGTGTAATTCTATTCTATTCACAAAGGGGCTTGGAAGCAATTCTAAAATGGAAATGCCACTTGACTTGAAGTGGAGTCATGAGGAGGAGACAGGCAGAGAAGAGAGGAAGAGGGAGAGAGGGAGAGTGAGAGGGGAGTCAGGGGATGAAACGGGAGGGAGGGAAGGAGGGAAGAGGAGAGGAGGGGAGAGAGGAAAGAGAGGGGAACAGTGTGTATTGGCAAAATGAGGAGGAGGAGGAGGAGGAGGAGGAGGAGGAGGAGGAGGAGGAGGAGGAGGAGGAGGAGGAGGAGGAGGAGGAGGAGGAGGAGGAGGAAGAGGAAGAAATATATAAGAGTGGAATCTCTCAACAATGATTACAGGCTTTCCTCTCGGCCAGGTCGTTCAAGATTGACTTCCAAATGATCCATGTCCTGAGGACGTCGGGAAAAGCCTTCTAAGCCAAGCCACTAGGGGCAACAGTGAGCGCTATTAACATTCAAGTAGACTTGACATTTGGAGAACATGGATGAACGCCTAATTCTGCAGTGAGACTGTGAGAGCTTGTTGCTTCTCTTCAATTGCCAGTGATAAAACCACGTTCAGGATCGTACATCAAAACATTATGCCATTCAGTGTGTGTGTGTGTGTGTGTGTGTGTGTGAGGTCCCACACAATGACAACTGATAACCCATAGGGGTGAAGAGGAGTAAGGGAAGAGAGAGAAAGAGTTACGGAGGGATAAATTAGACCACCACCCAAAAGGACACTTTGGAGATCTGTACGTGTCTGTGCACTACGCTGTATTACGGAGAAGAGGTTCAGTACACATCACTGCATTCTGTATCAGGAAGTATCGTAGATCAATGCACTGCTCTCTTTTTATTTATAAAGCCTTCTTGTGCAAACTTCCACCATAGTCTCACTCTAGTCTGTTAGCGCAAACTTAGTCTCACTCTAGTCTGTTAGCGCAAACTTAGTCTCACTCTAGTCTGTTAGCGCAAACTTAGTCTCACTCTAGTCTGTTAGCGCAAACTTAGTCTCACTCTAGTCTGTTAGTGCAAACTTAGTCTCACTCTAGTCTGTAAGACTTACTCCTCTAAGTCTTTCCTTGTTTCTCTCCTTGGACTCGCTCTCTCTCTCTCTCATGCTAATTACCTCCCTGTCTCTCTCTCCTGCTAATTACCTCACTCTCCATGTCTCTCTCTCTTGCTAAATACCTCACTTTCCATGTCTCTCTCTCCTGCTAATTACCCCACTCTCCCTCTCTCTCCTGCTAATTACCTCCTTCTCTCTCTCTCTCCTGCTAATTACCTCACTCTCCCTCTCTCTCCTGCTAATTACCTCACTCTCCCTCTCTCTCCTGCTAATTACCTGACTCTCCCTCTCTCTCCTGCTAATTACCCCACTCTCCCTCTCTCTCCTGCTAATTACCTCACTCTCCCTCTCTCTCCTGCTAATTACCTCACTCTCCCTCTCTCTCCTGCTAATTACCTCACTCTCCCTCTCTCTCCTGCTAATTACCTCCCTCTCCCTCTCTCTCCTGCTAATTACCTCTCTCTCTCTCCTGCTAATTACCTCACTCTCCCTCTCTCTCCTGCTAATTACCTCACTCTCCCTCTCTCTCCTGCTAATTACCCCACTCTCCCTCTCTCTCCTGCTAATTACCCCACTCTCCGTCTCTCTCTCTCCTGCTAATTATCTCACTTACCATCATTTTCACACTTTCAGTATTATTCCAACCTCATAGTGTGGAAATATATATAAAACACAGGAAAATCCTGTTTTTGACTGAACCGGGCCTTTGGGTACCAAATAAAGTACCGGTGTTGACCATAACAGGGTTGAAGATTTAAACCAGCCATAAATCGCCTTGCGACAGGTGAACTGGAAGCTTGTAATGTGTAACAGGGAAGGGGCAATTGAATGCAAGCTTCAATAAATGTTTATATTTTTATTGTTAAAACATTTATATATCAGTTTTTTCACCAGAAAACACCAGAAAAGAGTAGATCCATCTCACCTGCTTGTACTCTATGATTTGACTATTAGATATTCAATGCATCTTTAGATTATTTAAAAAGGAATAGTTTCACCATATTAAAACGAGAGTTCAGTTCACGTAACAGGGTGGACCTTAAAATGAAGGGCAGATGTAAATGAATTACTAATCACATGAAACAAATAAGAAACTTCATAAATGACTGTCGATGTAACAAAAATAACTAGCGCTTCACGATGGTGGTGATAACTTGGAGAAATGTTGGGTTTCAGTGGGTTCCAATCTTCCTAGAAGTCACATGGAAGATGCATGGAGGGACATTTTCACACTTTAGTAAGTCTTTATTCATGTAAAAAAAATCTGTGGTCTATATTAAAGGACACTTCCTTGAACAGGCTTTTAAAATTCAACATTGGTGCACAATTTCTACTTAAAATATCAACTCTCCCTCTCTCTCTCCTGCTAATTACCCCACTCTCCGTCTCTCCCTCTACTGCTAATTATTATATAAAAGGCACTCTTTTCGTGGAACATCTGTTTATTTAGTAAATATTTTCTTAACTCTATTTCTTGAACTGCATTGATGGTTTAAGGGCTTGTAAGTAAGCATTTCATGGTAACGTCTACACCTGTTGTATTCGGCACATGTGACGAATATGTTTTGATTTGATCCATAATGGACTAGGGAAAGGTGTAGACCTTACAGTGAAATACTTACTTAGAAGCCCTTAAACAACAATGCAGTTTTAAGAAAAATAAGTGTTAAGAAAGTATTTACTAAAATAAACTGAAGTAAAAAAAAAATATATATCCCTATATACAAGGCCCATAGGACTCTGGTCAAAAGAAGTACACTATGTGGAGAATAGATTTCCGTTTGGGGCAGTGAGCAGGGAGGGTTGGCTGGGAGTCAGAAGCAGTAGGAGGCCGGAGATTGCTCTCATAATTATCCTTAATGTAACTACACAGCGGTGCTACACACACACATTCTCCTGTCATGTCCTGTCTGCTCCACATTCTCCTGTCCTGTCTGTCTGCTCCACATTATCCTGTCCTGTCTGTCTGCTCCACATTCTCCTGTCCTGTCTGTCTGCTCCACATTCTCCTGTCATGTCCTGTCTGCTCCACATTCTCCTGTCCTGTCTGTCTGCTTCACATTATTCTGTCCTGTCTGTCTGCTTCACATTATCCTGTCCTGTCTGTCTGCTCCACATTCTCCTGTCATGTCCTGTCCTGTCTGCTCCACATTATCCTGTCCTGTCTGTCTGCTCCACATTATCCTGTCCTGTCTGTCTGCTCCACATTATCCAGTCCTGTCTGTCTGCTCCACATTATCCTGTCCTGTCTGTCTGCTTCACATTCTCCTGTCCTGTCCTGTCCTGTCTGCTCCACATTCAGCTTACAGGTCGGAGAGACAGACAGTCAAATGGTCTGCACTTAGCTTGTATCACAGAGGCAATCACACACACACGCAAGCACACACACATGCAAGCACACACACACACACACACACACACACACACACACACACACACACACACACACACACACACACACACACACACACACCCTCGGCGCTCTGGCTGGGGGTGTGAGAACAGTGTGTGATCAGAATGGGAGAAAGACCAGGGCTGAGTCGGAGGAATTAATTGAGGTAGTTTGTTTCATGGCGGGGAGTCTATTAAATGGCATGTCACTACTGTACCACAGGGAGTAGAGAGAGAGACAAAGACAGAGACAGAGAGCAAGAGAGAGAGACAGAGACAGAGAGCAAGAGAGAGAAAGAGAGAGAGAGATGAAGGGAGGGTAGGGGAGTAGAGAGAGGGGGAGGAGGGGAGAGAGAGGAACATGGGGAGAGAGAGAGAGAGAGAGAGAGAGAGAGAGAGAGAGAGAGAGAGAGAGAGAGAGAGAGAGAGAGAGAGAGAGAGATGAAGGGAGGGTAGGGGAGTAGAGAGAGGGGGAGGAGGGGAGAGAGAGAGAGAGAGAGGGAAGGAGGAAGGCCAGGGCTATCATCACTCCCCTCTAATGTCTTTGGATTGTCCTGCTGTTCAACATTAACAATGGCCCTGCTCTCTCTCACCTCCTCCATTCCTCGTCCTTCCTCCACTCTACCCCTCCAACCGACACAATGATTGCCATGTAATGAAAACTGTCTACAATCCTGAAACACACCAACTGTCCATGTGCGCACTCTTACATGCTGATGCTGACCACACCGCTCACATTGCAAAATAAATGTACACATACGTTATTCAATCATTGCACCCACACTGTCAGACGCTAAAATAGAACTTAGTTCTATTTGTGCAGCTCAATGCGCTGCAAGTCCCGCCTTTCCCATTTCCTCATTTGTTTTTAGGAGCATATACCCACGCGGGTGATTGACAGATGAACTGACGTCCACACTCCAGTTGGTTGTAATAATGCATCGTAAAGTTGGTTGCCAATTGCCATTTAAAGTCCAAAGAAGAAAAAGAAGCTTGAAAAAAGGAGAGATAAAGAGAAACAAATTCGGTTGACCGTTTTATCTGTGGATTAATTGTCGGCGTAGAGGACCTTGTGCATTTCAGGTAAAATAATTATTATAATAATGACATTTTATTATGAACACCTGCACTCTTACATTCCCACTTCAACTTCCTGTTAATTTAAACCCATTAACTTCTTAGGGAGCGGCAATGGAGGTGACGGTTTTGGAGAGTCTGGCGTGCCCAAAGCAAAATGCCTGCCACTCAGGCTCAGAAAATAGGATATGCACACACTTAGTACTATTGGATAGGAAACACTCTTAGGTTTCGAAAAGTGTTAACATCATGTCTGTGAGTATAACAGAATTCATTTAGCAGGCGAAAACCCAAGAAAAATCTATCAGCAAATCAGTTTCTGGTGACCTATTGCTCTGTTTGACACACTCCCTATTGAATCCATTTGTAACCAGGACTGAGACTGCAGTACCTATGGCTTCCACTAGATGTCAACAGTCTATGTACAAAGACTCAGAGAGATTGGAATAAACACAACGAATAGGTACAGGAAATGGCCAAGGTAGCTCAGATGTCAACAAGTTTTCTCGGGCGGGAGTCTGGCTGCGCGCCCCACTTTATTTTACTTATAAAACGTTTAGGTGACCATCCAAGTGAAATATTATCACTAATATTCATAAAAGGATAGCTAAGGATGCATATTAACTGGCTATCGCCCCACCACTCTGTAATTAACTATCCACGTGTAAACACTTCAACTTTCTGTTAATTTAAACCCATTAACTATCCTTGTGTAAACACTTCAACTTCCTGTTAATTTAAACCCATAAACTATCCTTGTGTAAACACTTCAGCTTCCTGTTAATTTAAACCCATTAACTATCCACGTGTAAACACTTCAACTTCCTGTTAATTTAAACCCATAAACTATCCACGTGTAAACATTTCAGCTTCCTGTTAATTTAAACCCATCAACTATCCTCGTGTAAACACTTCAAATTCCGGTCAATTTATGTTGACAACTCAAATGCAATATTTCAATGAATCTACTGAAAACTGCTTTGGTCTGAAACATGAAACACATCTGACAAGGGACTCTAGAGAGGCGAAATATGGAGAGACCGACCGTGTAAAAACAGAGAGAGAGAGAGATGGAAATAGAAGGCAAGCGAATGAACAACAGAATGATAGAATGGAGGATAAGGAGAGGAGTTGGTGTGTTGTTGGCCTGGGTCAGGTGCCAAGTTCCTGTCTGAGTTCAACTACCCAGAAACCCCAGCTCTCTCCCGTCTCAGTAAGTTGAGACAGAAATATTGACCTGCAAGCACTCTGCCCAATCAAATTAATTTTCTGCAAGACATGCCAAAGGTGCTGCCGGGGAGAGAAGTTAGATGATGGAGGGATGGGGGTTGGGGGGTGGGGGGTAAAAGCAACATGGGGAATGAAGTGATTACTGTTGAGAGAGACAGAAGAGAAATCTAAGTAGCGAGAGAAAGAAGGACACAGAGAGAGTTAATGATGAAAGAGAGGAAGAGTAGAGGAACAGAGAAAACATTGGGTCAGGTAGCCCCTCTGTAATCACACACACACAGACACAGACAGACAGACAAAGACACACACACACACACACATTCACTTCCACACACACACACACACACACACACACCCACATTCACTTCCACACACACACACAAACACAATCATTTCCACACACAGACACTATCATTTCCACACACAGACCCACGCACACACACACACACACACACACACACACACACACACACACACACACATATACACTTTTTTAAATTGTATCTATTTAATCCTTGTTTAACTAGGCAAGTCAGTTAAGATCAAATTCTTATTTAGAATAACGGCCTATCCCGGCCAAACCCGGACAACGCTGGGCCAATTGTGCACCGCTCTATGGGACTCCCAATCACGGCCTGATGTGACTCAGCCTGGATACAGCCAGACATACACTGACCGGAACGTAGTCGCTCAGAGCAAACAGACATCTGTGTCGTCTGTTTGTGTGTGTGTGTTTGTGTGTGTGTATGTGTGTGTGTGTGCATGGGAATTGTCTAGACCTGAATGAGCACCTAGACGTACCAGACAACATCTTCTGTAAATGACTGAAGTTGAAAATACACAACCTGCCTAACTCATAAATAGTTCACAGCGCTAGCAGTCAGTGATTACAGCAGTCAGTCAGGTTAAAACTCTCACATTACTCCAGACACAGGTTGTTTTCAATGTCTCCAGGTAGACTGGCTCTGTTCATCATTCAGAGACACAGCAGAACACAGATGTGTGTGTGTGTCTGTGTGTGTCTGTGTGTGTGTGTGTGTGTGTCTGTGTGTGTCTGTGTGTGTCTGTGTGTGTGTGTGTCTGTGTGTGTCTGTGTGTGTCTGTGTGTGTGTTTGTGTTTTAATTGTACTATCCTTGTGGGTACCAGACGTCTTCACAAGGATAGTAAAAATCAAAGAAAATTCTGACAAGTGGGGACATTTTGTTGGTCCCCACGAGGAAAATGCTATTTTACGCTCAGGGGTTAGGTTTAGGGTTAGGGTTACAATTAGGGTTAGGGTTAAAATTAAGTTTGGGGTTAGGGTTAGGGGTTCGGGGTCAAGGTTAGGCTTAGGGTTAAGTTTAGGGTTATGGTAAAGGTTAGGGTTAAGTTTAGGGTTATGGTAAAGGTTAGGGTTAAGTTTAGTCATTGACTCCACATTATTAAGGTTAGGCATTAACTCGGAATGGTTAAAGTAAGGGTTAAGGTTAGGTGTTAACTCTGAAGGGTTCAAGTTTGGGATAGGCTCAAAACAAAAATCTCTAAAACAACTTTCTATCACTGGATTCGAACATGAACCTTTGGAATTAGAGGCAGATGCTCTTCCCTCCCCTTTCTCCTCCGCTCCATTCCCATTCCGTACCCTCTCTTCTCCTCCGCTCTCTCCCATTCCATACCCTCTCCTCTGCTCCCTTCCCATTCCGTACCCTTACTTCTCCTACGCTCCACTCCCTCCCATCCCCGTACCCTCTCTTCTCCTCCACTCCCTTCCCATTCCGTACCCTCTCTTCTCCTCCACTCCCTTCCCATACCCTCTCTTCTCCTCTCCTGTCATCCCACTCTCCTCTACAGATTATTTGGCTGGGTAAGGCATAGACAGATGTTAGTCAAGGTAAATAAAAGCTAGTTGAATAATACATGGTCTGGATGGTCCCTCCCTGCCTCCCTGCCTGCCTGCCTGCCTGCCTGCCTCCCTCCCTCCCTCCCTCCCTCCCTCCCTCCCTCCCTGCTTCCTTGCCTCCCTGCCTGCCTCCTTGCCTCCCTGCCTCCTTGCCTGCCTCCCTGCCTTCCTGCCTCCTTGCCTCCCTGCCTGCCTCCTTGCCTCCCTGCCTGCCTCCTTGCCTCCCTGCCTGCCTGCCTGCCTCCCTCCCTCCCTCCCTCCCTCCCTCCCTCCCTCCCTCCCTGCTTCCTTGCCTCCCTGCCTGCCTCCTTGCCTCCCTGCCTCCTTGCCTGCCTCCCTGCCTTCCTGCCTCCTTGCCTCCCTGCCTGCCTCCTTGCCTCCCTGCCTGCCTCCTTGCCTCCCTGCCTGCCTGCCTCCCTGCCTCCTTGCCTCCCTGCCTGCCTCCCTCCCTGCCTCCTTGCCTCCCTGCCTCCCTGCCTGCCTCCCTCCCTGCCTCCTTGCCTCCCTGCCTGCCTCCCTGCCTGCCTCCTTCCCTCCCTCCCTGCCTCCTTGCCTCCCTGCCTGCCTCCTTGCCTCCCTGCCTCCTTGCCTGCCTACCTGCCTTCCTGCCTCCTTGCCTCCCTGCCTCCCTGCCTGCCTCCTTGCCTCCCTGCCTGCCTCCTTGCCTCCCTGCCTGCCTCCTTGCCTGCCTGCCTGCCTCCCTGCCTCCTTGCCTCCCTGTCTCCTGCCTGCCTCCCTCCCTGCCTGCCTGCCTTTCTGCCTGCTTGCCTGCCTCCCTGCCTGCCTCCCTGCCTGCCTCCCTGCCTGCCTCCCTGCCTCCTTGCCTCCCTGCCTCCCTGCCTGCCTCCCTGCCTCCCTCCCTGCCTGCCTCCCTGCCTTTAGCGCTGACCAGAGTGCAACATCTTAACACTCACATTCAGCATAACTATAACACACACACAGACATGCTACTCTATTTCCCTGTCCAATCCTGTTCTAATCAAATCCAGATCAATTACTTTTTTCTACCTTTAAAAAGTGTGTTTGGGGAAATTTAAATGTAGGAAGGTTGGGGCAAATTACTGAACTATGTTTTTAATCAAATACTATATACATATCCCATACCCCCAAACTGTGTGTGTGTTTGAGTATGTGTTTGTGTGTGTGTTTGTGTGTTTGTGTGTTTGAGTGTGTGCTTGTGTGTGTGTGTGTGTTTGTGTGTTTGAGTGTGTGCTTGTGTGTGTGTGTGTTTGTGTGTGTGTGTGTTTGTGTGTTTGTGTGTTTGAGTGTGTGCTTGTGTGTGTGTGTTTGTGTGTTTGTGTGTTTGAGTGTGTTTGAGTGTGTGTGTGTGTGCTTGTGTGTGTGTGTGTGTGTGTGTGTGTTTGTGTGTGTAGCTCTGTGTGCCATATTCACACACCTTTCACCAACTCAGGCTGGATAATTGTTTTGGACGTGGCTTGAGGAACCCGTTAAAGAAGACAGAGAGATAAAATAATTACAATGGAGTTTGTAGTAAAATGGAATGGAGGCACACATCTGTTCATCTCAAACAGGACATGGTCCAACCAAAGCCATTTACACAAACAACTATCTCTCTCTCTCTCTCTCTCTCTCTCTCTCTCTCTCTCTCTCTCTCTCTCTCTCTCTCTCTCTCTCTCTCTCTCTCTCTCTCTCTCTCTCTCTCTCTCTCTATCCCTTCTCTCCTCTCTCCCTCTCTCTTTCATCCCCATGTATCTCTCCCCCTATCTCTCTTCCTCTCTCCTTTCTCTCACCCCCTCTCTCTGTCCCCCCTCTCTCTCTATCCCCCTCACACTCTCCTCTCCAGTAGAGTGTAATCTCTAACCTCTTAATGCTGTGGAATCCATTGTGGCTGGTGTACATCTCAGGTGCTGATCAGGGTGTGTATTATGAATGGGACATGCTCCACACTGTTACCAGCTACTGTAGTAGATGGGCTGGAATCAGTGCTAGCAGGACACACACAGGGACACACAGGCGGAAGTACACACACACACACACACACACGCACACACACACACGCACACACACATACACACACTGACACACACATTTACACACACGCACATACGCACACACACATACACACATACACACACTGACACACACGCGCATACACACACACACACATGGACACACAGGCTGACGCACACACACATACACACATACACATACACACACGCATACACACACACGGACACACAGGCAGACGCACACACATACACACACATACACAGATACACACACACATTCACATTCACGTGCACATGCACGGACACACAGGCAGACGCACACACACACACACATACACACACACACACGGACACACAGGCGGATGCACACACATACACACACACATACACACAGACACGTAGGCACCCAGGCACACACACAGGCATGTACAGATGCATGTACGCACAGACACAGACTCTCACACACACACACACTAGCTCTGATGGCAGCACTAATTCTTGTTTGGGGCTATAGCTTGCCTGACAGCTCCTGCACATTCAGCACCGCCTGTCCGATTTGTCTCTCACCAACACTGGGAGAATGAGTGTGTGTGTGGGGTGGGGGGCAGGTAGTGATTGAATGGAAGAAGTGAGGGAAGACAGGTAGCGATTGAATAGAAGGAGAGAAGTAGGGAAAGAAAAGGCTAGGAGAGAAAGACAGTGTATGTGTATATAAAGCATAAAGAGAAAGAGCAAATCCATTAAATAACATGCAAGAAATATATAATAAATATATAGGCAATATATAATAAATAATGAGACATAATATTACAAATAATATAATAAATATATAGGCAATATATAATAAATAATAAGACATAATATTACAAATAATATAATAAATATATAGGCAATATATAATACATAATTTAACACATTTATGACAAATTATTTAAGAAATACTATAACAAACATATATCAACTGATATAACAAATATATGGGAAATATATCAGAACCATATAAGAAACATACAGAATAAAAAATATATAAGAAATATACAGAATAAAAAATATATAAAAAATTTACAGAATGAGAAATAATATAAGAAATATACGGAATCTCATCAAACATGATCATTACCAGAAAAAAGAGAAAGAGACGGGGAGAGAGAGAGTGTGATGTATTCCAGTGGGAGATGATTGGAGAGAGTGAGGGATGGAGAGATGGAGCGATGGAGAGAGTGAGGGATGGAGAGGGTGAGGGATGGAGAGAGTGAGGGATGGAGAGAGAGGGATGGAGATAGTGAGGGATGGAGAGATGGAGGGATGGAGAGAGTGAGGGATGGAGAGGGTGAGGGATGGAGAGAGTGAGGGATGGAGAGAGAGGGATGGAGATAGTGAGGGATGGAGAGAGTGAGGGATGGAGAGAGTGAGGGATGGAGAGGGTGAGGGATGGAGAGAGTGAGGGATGGAGAGAGAGGGATGGAGATAGTGAGGGATGGAGAGATGGAGGGATGGAGAGAGTGTGATGTATTCCAGTGGGAGATGATTGGAGAGAGTGAGGGATGGAGAGAGTGAGGGATGGATAGATGGAGGGTTGGAGAGAGTGAGGGATGGAGAGAGAGGGATGGAGATAGTGAGGGATGGAGAGGGTGAGGGATGGAGAGAGTGAGGGATGGAGAGAGTGAGGGATGGAGAGAGTGAGGGATGGAGAGGGTGAGGGATGGAGAGGGTGAGGGATGTAGAGAGTGAGGGATGGAGAGGGTGAGGGATGGAGAGAGAGAGTGAGGGATGGAGAGAGAGGGATGGAGATAGTGAGGGATGGAGAGATGGAGGGATGGAGAGAGTGTGATGTATTCCAGTGGGAGATGGATGGAGATAGTGAGGGACAGAGAGAGAGAGGGATGGATAGATGGAGGGTTGGAGAGAATGAGGGATGGAGAGAATGAGGGATGGAGAGAATGAGGGATGGAGAGAGTGAGGGATGGAGAGAGAGGGATCGAGAGGGTGAGGGATGGCTAGATGGAGGGTTGGAGAGAGTGAGGGATGGAGAGAGAGGGATGGAGAGAGTGAGTAATGGAGAGAGTGAGGAATGGAGAGAGTGAGGGATGGAGAGAGAGGGATGGAGAGGGTGAGGGATGGCGAGATGGAGAGTTGGAGAGAGTGAGGGATGGAGAGAGAGGGATGGAGAGAGTGAGGAATGGAGAGCATGAGGGATGGAGAGAGAGAGGGATGGAGAGAGAGGGAAGGAGAGAGTGAGGGATGAGGAGGAGTTTTGTGACAGCAGACGTCGCTCAAAGAGCGTTTAGAGAGATGTAAAAAAATGATGACACAATGTGGGGATCCACATGGAAAGGGAGTGAGAACACACACAAACACACACCATTATCATGTTTGGCTAAATCGATCCTCATGGAGAACAGAAAGAGGAGAGAGGAAGAGGATGAGTTAGAGAGAGGAAGAGGAGTAATGGTCAGAGAGGAAGAGGAGGAGTGGTGAGATGCTGAGACAGAGAGGAAGAGGAGGAGTGGTGAGACGCTGAGACAGAGAGGAAGAGGAGGAGTGGTGAGATGCTGAGACAGAGAGGAAGAGGAGGAGTAGTGAGACGCTGAGACAGAGAGGAAGAGGAGGAGTGGTGAGGCGCTGAGACAGAGAGGAAGAGGAGGAGTGGTGAGACACTGAGACAGAGAGGAAGAGGAGGAGTGGTGAGGCGCTGAGACAGAGAGGAAGAGGAGGAGTGATAGAGGAAGAGGAGGATTGGTGAGACGCTGAGACAGAGAGTGGTGGAGGGTGAGAGGGAACGGGTACAAGAAATATGACAAAGGGCAAGAAATGAACAGAAACGAGGGAAGAGAAGAAAATGAAGCCAAAAACAGTGACAGTTCATTTAAAGACAGGTTATTGAATTTAATGACAGGTTATTGAATTTGAAGACAGGTTATTGAATTTAAAGGCACGCTATTGAATTTGAAGACAGGTTATTGAATATAAAGGCACGTTATTGAATTTGAAGACAGGTTATTGAATTTAAAGGCACGCTATTGAATTTGAAGACAGGTTATTGAATATAAAGGCACGTTATTGAATTTGAAGACAGGTTATTGAATTCAAAGGCACGTTATTGAATTTGAAGACAGGTTATTGAATTTAAAGACGATATTGAATTTAAAGACAGGTTTGCTCCCGAGTGGCGCAGCGGTCTAAGGCACTAGATCTCAGTGCTAGTGGCGACACTACATACCCTGGTTCGATCCCGGGCTGTATCCCAACCGGACGCGATCGGGAGTCCCATAGGGTGGCACACAATGTCGTCCGGGTTAGCGGAGGGTTTAGCCGAGAGTAGGCCGTCATTGTAAAATATGAATTTGTTCTTAACTGACTTGCCTAGTTAAATGAAGGTAAAAACTGACTTGCTTAGTTAAATGAAGGTAAAAACTGACTTGCCTAGTTAAATGAAGGTACAAACTGACTTGCCTAGTTAAATGAAGGTAAAAACTGACTTGCCTAGTTAAATGAAGGTAAAAACTGACTTGCCTAGTTAAATGAAGGTACAAACTGACTTGCCTAGTTAAATGAAGGTACAAACTGACTTGCCTAGTTAAATGAAGGTACAAAGAAAAGGACAGAGAAAGATGGAATGGAGAGGGAGAAGCAGAAGAGAGGATAACGGTAGCAGCAGTGAAGCATTTCTAGGATGGTTTTGCACCTGAACTCACTGTATTCACCCCTGACCGCATTACCCCAGAAAGGTCATGACCTTTGATCCTTCTCTACCAATTAGTCTGGGAGGAAGTTGAGTCTTCACGGCGACCGAGGGCAGATCAAAACCACATCTGGGATTTCCCCGTGGAACCATTTCAGGGACACTTCCTCTCCGAGATAGAGAATGGGAGGGGGGAGGGGATGGTTTTCCTGTGTCAAGCCATAGATCTGAGGTAGGTAGCAAGACAGTCATACTTACCATTTACAATTGACCTATGTGTCTTTATAATGTAGTTAGCTTTTCCAATGGAGAAGAGGGTAGCACTAAAGCCTAGGAATTGGAAAAGTGACACACTTCATGTTAACATAGCTCGACATCTGAGACCCAGAGATTCCAGAAACACTTTATTTTCATTTGAGTAAATATGACTTCATAGATATCCTACATAAATGAAGCATGTGGACACGGTACACAGTGGCTGGAGGATTACATGTACATGAGCATGAAGAGAGAGCGAGTGTGTTTGAGAGTGTGTGTGTGTGTGTGTGAAAGAGAGATCAGTAGATGTTGAAGTAGCATACCGTATTTCTCACAGTAATTCACATCTATAATGAATGTATGTGACATGAAACAGGGGAGTACCTTTCACTACACTCTCCTAAATCCCCCTCTCCTCTATCCCTCTCTCCTCCCCTATATCCCCCTCTCCTCTCCTCTATCCCACTCTCCTCTCCTCTATGCCCTTTCCTCTCCTCTATCCCCCTCTCCTCTCCTCTCCTCTATCCCCCTCTCCTCTATCCCCCTCTCCTCTCCTATCCTCTATCCCCCTCTCCTCTATCCCCCTCTCCTCTCCTCTCCTCATTCCCACTCTCCTCTCCTCTATCCCCTCTCCTCTCTCCCACTCTCCTCTCCTTTATCCCCTCTCCTCTCCTTTATCCCCCCTCCTCTCCTTTATCCCCCTCCTCTCCTTTATCCCCTCTCCTCTCCTTTATCCCTCTCTCCTCTCCTTTATCCCCCCTCCTCTCCTTTATCTCCCTCTCCTCTCCTTTATTCCCCTCTCCTCTCCTTTATCCCCTCTCCTCTCCTCTCCTCTATCCCCTCTCTTCTCCTCTCATCTATCCCACTCTCCTCTCCTCAGTCCCACTCTCCTCTCCTCTCTTATGTCCCCTCCCTTCTCCTCTCCTCTATCCCCCCTCCTCTCCTTTATCCCCTCTCCTCTCCTTTATCCCCTCTCTTCTCCTCTCCTCTCTCCCACTCTCCTCTCCTTTATCCCCTATCCTCTCCTTTATCCCCCTCCTCTCCTTTATCCCCCTCTCCTCTCCTTTATCCCCCCTCCTCTCCTTTATTCCCCCTCCTCTCCTTTATTCCCCCTCCTCTCCTTTATTCCCCCTCCTCTCCTTTATCCCCTCTCCTCTCCTTTATCCCCCTCTCCTCTCCTTTATCCCCCTTCCTCTCCTTTATCCCCCTATCCTCTCCTTTATCCCCCTCTCCTCTCCTATATACCCCTCTCTTCTCCTCTCCTCTCTCCCACTCTCCTCTCCTTTATCCCCCTCCTCTCCTTTATCCCCCTATCCTCTCCTTTATCCCCTCTCCTCTCCTATATACCCCTCTCTTCTCCTCTCCTCTCTCCCACTCTCCTCTCCTTTATCCCCCTATCCTCTCCTTTATCCCCTCTCCTCTCCTCTATCCCACTCTCCTCTCCTTTATCCCCTCTCCTCTCCTCTATCCCACTCTCCTCTCCTTTATTCCCCTCTCCTCTCCTCTATCCCCCTCTCTTCTCCTCTCATCTATCCCACTCTCCTCTCCTCAGTCCCACTCTCCTCTCCTCTCTTATGTCCCCCTCTCTTCTCCTCTCCTCTAGGACTATCATGGTCAGCTATTCCGCTAGGGAAGCATCCCTGTAGCCATTCCAGATACATTAAATAGTCATAACTCTACTTAGGTTACATAGAGTACTGACAGATATGCAAGACTGCCATGGACAAGAGGAGGGATAGAGAGGGATGAGGGATAGAGAGGGATAGAGAGGGATAGAGAGGGATAGAGAGGGATGAGGGATAGAGAGGCATAGAGAGGGATAGAGAGGGATAGAGAGGGATGAGGGATAGAGAGGGATAGAGAGGGATGAGGGATAGAGAGGGATGAGGGATAGAGAGGGATAGAGAGGGATAGAGAGGGATAGAGAGGGATAGAGAGGGATAGAGAAATGAGGATGTGTGGTGTTTATGCTGGAACTTGTGATTTGAAGAGAAAAGAGATGGAAAATAGAGAAGGGAAAAATATAGAGGGATGAAAGATAGATGGGATGATAGAGGGATGAAAGAATTAAGGATGAAAGGTAAAGGGATGAGTATTGAGAAGTATCAGACGGAGAAAGTATTTGATACACAACAGTGTGATGAGAGAGTGGCTGAAGAACATGCACTGAGAACACACCGTCTAGACACTCTTACACACAACACACACTCACACACACACTCCGCAGTACAGTATCAGTGTATGTCTGACAGCTACTATAATCTGTGTCTTGGTGGTGTTATGTGTGGTAATACTGCTGTGTAAGGAGGCACGCTAGACCACCATGTGATCACTGCCCTAATATTATCAGACGAATTACATTCATATCATTACATTTCCTGATAAGTGCTGCTGTCGTAATTAAGTACAGAGAGAGAGAGAGAGAGGTGAGGCAGGGAGGGAAACACCCACTGCTTAGTAAAGCGTGGCAGGGCTGTGTGTGTGTCTGCTTGGGTGTGTATGTCTGAGCTGTTGCGTCGTTTGTGTATGAGCGTGCAAATGTCTCACACACACTCCAACCAGGTGTTACATACACAGCCGTGCTATCTTGAGGCTACAGAGTAATTAAAGAAAATTCAATTGGCCTTTGCTTCTATGTCTGTGTCCCAAATGGCACTCTATCCCTACGTTAGTGCTGGAGGATGACATTAGTGCTGGAGGATACCATAAGTGCTGGAGGATACCATAAGTGCTAGTGGAAAACATTAGTGTTGGAGGATAGCATTAGTGATGGAGGATAGCATTCATGATGGAGGATAGCATTAGTGCTCGAGGAAAACATTAGTGTTGGAGGACATCATTAGTGATGGAGGATAGCATTAGTGCTGGAGGATAACATTAGTGATGGAGGATAGCATTCATGATGGAGGATAGCATTAGTGCTCGAGGAAAACATTAGTGTTGGAGGACATCATTAGTGATGGAGGATAGCAATAGTGCTGGAGGATAACATTAGTGATGGAGGATAGCATTAGTGATGGAGGATAACATTAGTGCTGGAGGATGACATTAGTGCTGGAGGATGACATTAGTACTGGAGGATGACATTAGTGCTGGAGGATAACATTAGTGCTGGAGGATGACATTAGTACTGGAGGATGACATTAGTGATGGAGGATGACATAAGTAATGGAGGATGACACTAGTGCTGGAGGATGACATTAGTGCTGGAGGATGACATTAGTACTGGAGGATGACATTAGTGCTGGAGGATAACATTAGTGCTGGAGGATGACATTAGTACTGGAGGATGACACTAGTGCTGGAGGATGACATTAGTACTGGAGGATGACACTAGTGCTGGAGGATGATATTAGTGCTGGAGGATGACATTAGTACTGGAGAATGATATTAGTGCTGGAGGATGACACTAGTACTGGAGGATAAACACTAGTGCTGGAGGATGACATTAGTACTGGAGGATGATATTAGTGCTGGAGACTAACACTAGTGCTGGAGGATGACATTAGTACTGGAGGATGACATTAGTGCTGGAGGATGACATTAGTATTGGAGGATGACACTAGTACTGGAGGATGACATTAGTACTGGAGGATGACATTAGTACTGGAGGATGACACTAGTGCTGGAGGATGACATTAGTACTGGAGGATGACATTAGTGCTGGAGGATGACATTAGTACTGGAGGATGACACTAGTACTGGAGGATGACATTAGTACTGGAGGATGATATTAGTACTGGAGGATGACACTAGTGCTGGAGGATGACATTAGTACTGGAGGATGACACTAGTGCTGGAGGATGATATTAGTGCTGGAGGATGACACTAGTGCTGGAGGATGACATTAGTGCTGGAGGATGATATTAGTGCTGGAGGATGACATTAGTGCTGGAGGATGATATTAGTACTGGAGGATGATATTAGTTCTGGAGGATGACATTAGTACTGGAGGATGACATTACTGCTGGAGGATGACATTTGTACTAGAGGATAACAGTGCTGGAGGAAGAAATTAGTACTGGAAGATAACATTAGTGCTGGAGGATATAATTAGTGCTGGAGGATGACATTAGTACTGGAGGATACCATTAGTGCTGGAGGATGACATCAGTGCAGGAGGATGACATTAGTGCTGGAAGATGACATTAGTGCTGGAGGATGACATTAGTGCTGAAGGATGACATCAGTGCTGGAGGATTTTATTAGTTCCGGAGGATATAATTAGTGCTGGAGGATGACATTAGTGCTTGTGGATAACATTAGTGCTGGAGGAAACATTAGTGCTGAAGGATGACAGTGCTGGAGGATGACATTATTACTGGAGGATGACATTAGTGTTGGAGGATAACATTAGTGCTGGAGGATGACACTAGTGCTGGAGGATGACACTAGTGCTGGAGGATGACATTAGTGTTGGAGGATAACATTAGTGCTGGAGGATGACACTAGTGCTGGAGGATGACATTAGTTTTGGAGGTTGACATTAGTGCTGGAGGATGACATTAATGCTGGAGGATAGCCTTAGTGCTAGTGGATGACATTCGTGTTGGAGGATAACATTAGTGCTGGAGGATGACACTAGTGCTGGAGGATGACACTAGTGCTGGAGGATGACACTAGTGCTAGAGGATGACATTAGTGCTGGAGGATGATATTAGTACTGGAGGATGACATTAGTGCTGGAGGATGACATTACTGCTGGAGGATGACATTTGTACTAGAGGATAACAGTGCTGGAGGAAGAAATTAGTACTGGAGGATGACATTAGTACTGGAGGATAACGTTATTGCTGGAGGATGACATCAGTGCAGGAGGATGACATTAGTGCTGGAAGATGACATTAGTGCTGGAGGATGATATTAGTGCTGAAGGATGACATCAGTGCTGGAGGATTTTATTAGTTCCGGAGGATATAATTAGTGCTGGAGGATGACATTAGTGCTTGTGGATAACATTAGTGCTGGAGGAAACATTAGTGCTGAAGGATGACAGTGCTGGAGGATGACATTATTACTGGAGGATGACATTAGTGTTGGAGGATAACATTAGTGCTGGAGGATGACACTAGTGCTGGAGGATGACATTAGTTTTGGAGGATGACATTAGTGCTGGAGGATGACATTAATGCTGGAGGATGACATTAGTGCTGGAGGATGACATTTGTTTTGGAGGATAACATCAGTGCTGGAGGATGACACTAGTGCTGGAGGATGACATTAGTTTTGGAGGTTGACATTAGTGCTGGAGGATGACATTAATGCTGGAGGATAGCCTTAGTGCTAGTGGATGACATTAGTGTTGGAGGATAACATTAGTGCTGGAGGATGACACTAGTGCTGGAGGATGACACTAGTGCTGGAGGATGACACTAGTGCTAGAGGATGACATTAGTGCTGGAGGATGATATTAGTACTGGAGGATGACATTAGTGCTGGAGGATGACATTACTGCTGGAGGATGACATTTGTACTAGAGGATAACAGTGCTGGAGGAAGAAATTAGTACTGGAAGATAACATTAGTGCTGGAGGATAACGTTAGTGCTGGAGGATGACATTAGTACTGGAGGATAACGTTATTGCTGGAGGATGACATCAGTGCAGGAGGATGACATTAGTGCTGGAAGATGACATTAGTGCTGGAGGATGACATTAGTGCTGAAGGATGACATCAGTGCTGGTGGATTTTATTAGTTCCGGAGGATATAATTAGTGCTGGAGGATGACATTAGTGCTTGTGGATAACATTAGTGCTGGAGGAAACATTAGTGCTGAAGGATGACAGTGCTGGAGGATGACATTATTACTGGAGGATGACATTAGTGTTGGAGGATAACATTAGTGCTGGAGGATGACACTAGTGCTGGAGGATGACATTAGTTTTGGAGGATGACATTAGTGCTGGAGGATGACATTAATGCTGGAGGATGACATTAGTGCTGGAGGATGACATTTGTTTTGGAGGATAACATTAGTGCTGGAGGATGACACTAGTGCTGGAGGATGACATTAGTTTTGGAGGATGACATTAGTGCTGGAGGATGACATTAATGCTGGAGGATAGCCTTAGTGCTAGTGGATGACATTAGTGTTGGAGGATAACATTAGTGCTGGAGGATGACACTAGTGCTGGAGGATGACACTAGTGCTGGAGGATGACACTAGTGCTAGAGGATGACATTAGTGCTGGAGGATGATATTAGTGCTGGAGGATGATATTAGTGCTGGAGGATGACACTAGTGCTGGAGGATGACACTAGTGCTAGAGGATGACATTAGTGCTGGAGGATATTATTAGTGCTGGAGGATAACATTAGTGCTGGAGGATAACATTAGTGCTGGAGGATATATTTGTGCTTTAGGATAACATTAGTGCTGCATGGCCTGGGTGTGGATAAACGCTGGCATGAACAGATAAAGATTAGTTACGATTACAGCACCCCACTAAACACATGCACTCACTCTTTGTCCCCAAAAAACATACACGCACACACTCACACACACATTGTCTCATTGAACTATTTGTTTTCTAGGCTGGACATCTGGGAGGAATGTCCTTTTTGATTTCTCCTCTCTGTGGTTACCATGGTAATTGACAACCTATTTGGAGACATGTGAAAGGAAAAGAGGGTGACATGGAACCGGAGTGTTGCTGGTGTCAAATCCTAGATGACATTGCCTGTCGTTGTGCCCTTGAGAAAGGCACATTTATCCCCCCACGACAACAGCTCCCCCGGCGCCCAGAGTGGCAGCAGCCCGACACCTCTCCAAAACCTGCATTGTGTGTCTTTCAGAGGGGTTGGGTTAAAAGTGGAAGTAAATTTTCGTTTGGACCTTGTGTGCAACTGACCAAAAAAGTGATCTTAGCGGAGAAAGAGAGAGAGAGAGAAATAGGAGCAACTGGAAAACATCTCCTCAGGGATACATATTGCAGCCTTTAGCACCGGAGCAGGAACATTAGATTTTAGCAGAAACTCTTATCCAGAGTGACTTACAGGAGCAATTAGGGCTAAGCACCTTTCTCAAGGGTGGAACTTCAGACGCACTTTATTCCACTTAGTCAGCTCGGGAACTCGAACCAGTGACGTTCGGTTTACTGGCCCAACGCTCTTAACCGCTAGGTTACTTTTCTCCTAGGGTTAGTGAGCTGGTCAATGTTCCGTCTGAGCAGCCAAGCACCTCCTCCAGGATAAATGCCATGCCACACAGACATAACCGTTTATTTCTGTGATCGAATTAACATTATATCAGGCTCCTTTTCAATGCAACAAACCAGAAACAAATGTAACTTTCCAAGATTGAGTTTGTGATTTTGTTATAGGCTGAGGCAGAACGCAATGGAGTAAAATTATATTGGCTGGTCAGCCCAGCGGGTCTTTCAATCACTAGCGAGTGAATGCCTTTTCATATCAGTTCAGATCAGAGCCGCACATTTGTTGATATTCTTTGCTAGTTAGCAAGTTATTAGCCCAGTTATAGATAAGTATAGGTCAAGGGGGAGTTACTGCTTCCTACAAGAGCACAAAACGTGTAGGCTACATTTCAAGCTGTCTTTGAAAAGCCAGTCAGGTGAAAAGCTTACGTCTTAATTAAAGGGGCAGTGTTTTTTAGTTTTTTTTTTACCTTTATTTAACTAGGCAAGTCAGTTAAGAACAAATTCTTATTTTCAATGACTGCCTAGGCA
>CM059804.1:8484227-8571727 GCA_030435695.1 Brachymystax lenok tsinlingensis | reverse complement strand
AAACAAAATATAAACAGACTTTCAGCATGCTTATAGAGAATGGCACTCAACATGTACTGCACTGAAACAAATGACTGATGATAGGTTGAAAGAAATTCAGAATAAGAAGATTGTGGGAGCTGTACTGTTAGATTTCAGTGCAGCCCTTGATATTATTGATCATAACCTGTTGAAAAAACTTAAGTGCTATGGATTTTCAGCCGCTGCCATGTTGTGGATTCAGAGCTATCTATCTAATAGAACTCAAAGGGGTTCCTTTAATGGAAGAGTCTCTAATGTCAAACATGTAAAGTGCGGTGTACCGCAGGGCAGCTCTCTAGGCCCTCTACTCTTTTCTATTTTTACCAATGACCTGCCACTGGTATTAAACAAAGCATGTGTGTCCATGTATGCTGATGATTCAACCATATAAGCATCAGCAACCACAGCTAATTAACTTGTTAGGGAGTGGCAGCTGAGGGGTCGGTTTTGGAGAGTCTGGCGTGCCTAAAGTAAAATGCTTGCCACTCAGACTCAGAAAATAGGATATGCACATAATTAGTACTATTGGATAGGAAACACTCTGAGGTTTCCAGAAGTGTTAACATGTTGTCTGTGAGTGTAACAGAACTCATTTGGCAGGCAAAAACCTGAGGAAATTCCATCCGGAAATGTCATTCTGGTGGCTTATGGCTCACTTAGAGGGACTGCCTATTGAAAAGTCTTTATACCAGGACACTGAATGTAGTACCTATTGCTTCCACTGGATGTCAGCAGAGTATACGTAAAGTTTCATGGCAATCGGAACCAATGTGTTCAATAGGTAGGGGTTTTGGTGAGGGGAGCTCTTTTTCAGTTGCACGTTTTTGGGCGCACGTTTGGCTGAACGGTCCACTTTATTTGACTTATATAACGTTTAGGTGACCATCCAAGTGAAAGATTATCACTTTTATTCATAAAAGATAAGCTAAGGATGCATTTTAATTGGTTTTTGTTTTGTTGAGGGAAAGTTTATAGGTTTAGTTGAACGCGTTCTCTTCACAGTGGATTTTCTGAACACAAGGCGCCAACCAAACGGAGATTTATGGATATAATAAATTACTTTTTCTAACCAAATACCCATGGATTGTCTTCGTTGGACACTTAGGAAGCCCTCTGCAGAAGTTCTACAAAGGTAAGGCACAGGTTTTCCCTGTGAAATGCATTTTCTATCGACCGCGCTGGCTAAAGATTTCATGGTTATGGAAAATATTGAAGGTGCTACCCTCAAACAATCAAATGTAGTGCTTTCGCCGTAAAGCCTTTTTGAAATCCGACAACGCTGTGATATTGCTAAGAAGCAGAGCTTTTGATGAGTATGAAACACTTGTATATTGGTGCATGTGTAATAATTCAACTTTTGGATTTTGCCTTGCATTTCACCTGGTAGTGTCTAGCGCCCCACCACTCCCTAACAAGTTAACTTCTTAGGTAGCGGCAGCTGAGGTGTCGGTTTTGGAGAGTCTGGCGTGCCCAAAGTAAAAGGCCTGCCAATCAGGCCCAGAAACTAGGATATGCACATAATTAGTACTATTGGATAGAAAACACTCTGAAGTTTCTAAGAGTGTTAGAATATTGTCTGTGAGTATAACAGAACTGATATAACAGGCGAAAACCCAAGGAATTTCTGTCCTGGAAAAAGGGTTTTTGACACATTGCCTCATTTTGAACCCCTCCCTATTGAAAACAGCCATATATGGAGTAAGATTGCAGTACCTATTGCTTCCACTGGATGTCAACAGTCTCTAGACAGTGTTTGGTGATGTTAGGTTGCTCTGGATGGTAATAGAAGAAGAATGTCGAACTAGTCACAGGATGTAAACAGAAGATGAGACGCATTCACAGGCTTGCGCGCGCTGTGGTTTTTTCCTTTCCTATCGCCCAGTTTATAATCCGGTTTAAATATTATAGTAAATATACATAAAAGTGTTCCTAAGGATACGTTATCAATGATGTTTGATTGTTCTTGGACAAGTGTATAGGTATAGGTTGAACGTGTTCTCTTCACGGTTCAATGGGCGAGTGGACGCTGTATTTTATGAACAAACAGAGATTTATGGATATAATAAATGACTTTTTCTAACAAAAGAACCGTTGGATGTCTTCGTTGGACACTTGGGAAGCCCTCAGCAGAAGTTCTTCGAAAGGTAAGGGATTTTATATTAGCGATTTTATGCGTTTTATGAGACCCGCTTTGGTTATGGATTTATGCTAATGCTTAAAATATGAGAGGGGCTATCCTCAAACAATCAAATGTTGTGCTTTCGCCATTAAGCCTTTTTGAAATCTGACAACGCTGTGATATTGCCAAGAATTTTTTATTTGGTGCCTTACATTTCACCGGGTAGTGTCGGGAGTGGGGCCCCACTGCTCCCTAAGTAGTTAAGCTGCAGCTGGCCCAGAACAGAGCGGCACGATTTGCTCTTTATTGTAATCAGAGGGCTGAAATTAATACTATGCATGCCAGTCTCTCTTGGCTAAGAGTTGAGGAGAGACTGACTGCATCACTTCTTCTTTTTATTAGAAACATTCATGTGTTGAAAATCCAAAATTGCTTGCATAGTCAACTTACACACAGCTCTGACATAGAGCCAAATCCAGAACAAATTCAAGAAAACGTACAGTATTATATAGAGTCCTTATTGCAGGGAACTTCCTTCCATCTCATATTGCTCAAATAAACAGCACACCTGGAGCCACAACGCCTCTCCCCTATCTGACATAGATAGTTTGTGTGTAATGCATTGATATGTAGGCTCTGTGTGCCATTTAAAAAATGTATGTAGTCCTGTCCTTGAGCTGTTCTTGTCTATTGATGTTCTGCATCATGTTTCATGTTTTGTGTGGACCCCAAGGAAGAGTAGCTGCTGCTTTTTGGGGATCCTAATAAAATACCAAATGGCAAATATTAATCATATATCAATCATATATATCAACATCACATATTAAAAACAGGATATATAACAGAATATATTAATAACAGCATATATAACAGGATATATTAATAACATCATAAATTAATAACAGCATATACAACAGTATATATTAATAACAGCATATATTCATAACATCATATATAACAGGATATATTAATAACAGCATATATAACAACATATATTAATAACAGAGCATATTAATAACAGCATATATAACAGGATATATTAATAACAGAGCATATTAATAACAGCATATATAACAACATATATTAATAACAGCATATATAACAACATATATCAATAACAGAGCATATTAATAACAGCATATATTAATAACATTATATATAACATGATATATTAATAACATCATATATAACATTATATATTAATAACAGCATATATAACATATATTAATAACAGCATATATAACAGGATACATTAATAACAGCATATATCACAGAATATATTAATAACAGAAAATATAACAGAACATTTTAATAACAGCATGTATAACAGCATATATTAATAACAGCATATATATCAGGACATGTTAATAACAGCAAATATAACAGGATATATTATTAACAGCATACATAACAACATATATGAATAACATAACATATTAATAACAACATATATAACGTAATATATTAATAACAGGATAAATTAAAACAGGATATATTAATAACAGCATATATTAATAACAGGATATATTAATTTTCTGACGCACTGGGAATGTGATGAAAGAAATAAAACCTGAAATAAATCATTCTCTCTACTATTATTCTGACATTTCACATTCTTAAAATAAAGTGTTGATCCTAACTGTCCTAAGACAGGGAATTTTTACTAGGATATATAACAGGATATATTAATAACATCATATACAACAGGATATATTATTAACAGGATATATTAACAACTTCATATATAACAGGATATATTAATGACAGAACAAATGAATAACATCATATATTAATAACATAACATATTAATTACATAATATATCAATAACAGCATATACAACAGGACATATTATTAACAGGATATATTAATAACAGCATATATTAATAACAGCGTATATAATAGCATAAATTTATAACAGCATACAGTTGAAGTTGATGTTTACATACACCTTAGCCAAATATATTTAAAATCAGTTTTTCACAATTCCTGATATTTAATCCTAGTAAAAATTCCCTGTCTTAGGTCAGTTAGGATCACCACTTTATTTTAAGAATGTGAAATGTCAGAATAATAGTAGAGAGAATGATTTATTTCAGGTTTTATTTCTTTCATCACATTCCCAGTGGGTCAGAAAATTAATATATCCTGTTATTTGCTGTTATTAACATGTCCTGATATATATACTGTTATTAATATATGCTGTTATATATGCTGTTATTAAAATGTTCTGTTATATTTTCTGTTATTAATATATTCTGTGATATATGCTGTTATTAATATATGTTGTTATATATGCTGTTATTAATATAAAATGGTATATATGATGTTATTAATATATCATGTTATATATATCATGTTATTAATATATGCTGTTATTAATATGCTCTGTTATTGATATATGTTGTTATATATGCTGTTATTAATATATCATGTTACATATGCTGTTATTAATATGCTCTGTTATTAATATATCCTGTTATATATGCTGTTATTAATATGCTCTGTTATTAATATATGTTGTTATATATGCTGTTATTAATATATCCTGTTATATATGTTGTTATATATGCTGTTATTAATATATCCTGTTATATATGCTGTTATTAATATGCTCTGTTATTAATATATGCTGTTATTAACATGCTCTGTTTTTGATATATGTTGTTATATATGCTGGTATTAATATATCCTGTTATATATGCTGTTAATAATATATGATGTTATTAATATCATGTTATTAATATATCCTGTTATTTATGCTGTTATTAACATATGCTGTTCTATATGATGTTATTAATATATCCTGTTATTAGTATATCATGTTATATATGATGAATGAATATATCATGTTATATATGATGTTATTAATATATGCTGTTATTAATATATACTGTTATTAATATATCCTGTTATATATGATGTTATAAATATATCCTGTTATATATTCTGTTATTAATATGTTCTGTTATTAATATATCCTGTTATATATGCTGTTATTAATATGTTCTGTTTTTAATATATCCTGGTATATATGCTGTTATTAATATATCCTGTTATATATGCTGTTATTAATATATCCTGTTATTAATATATCCTTTTATATATGCTGTTATTAATATGTACTGTTATTAATATATCCTGTTATATATGCTGTTATTAATATGTTCTGTTATTAATATATCCTGTTATATATGCTGTTATTAATATATCCTGTTATATATGTTGTTATATATGCTGTTATTAATATATCCTGTTATATATTCTGTTATTAATATGTTCTGTTATTAATATAGCCTGTTATATATGCTGTTATTAATATATCCTGTTATATATTCTGTTATTAATATGTTCTGTTATTAATATATCCTGTTATATATGATGTTATTAATATATCCTGTTATATATTCTGTTATTAATATGTTCTGTTATTAATATATCCTGTTATATATGCTGTTATTAATATGTTCTGTTATTAATATATCCTGTGATATATGCTGTTATTAATATATCCTGTTATATATGCTGTTATTAGTATGTTATATTGGCGAATGGCGAATTTGTGTAGTGTATGCCTGGCATTATCTCTCTCTCTCTCTCTCTCTCTCTCTCTCTCTCTCTCTCTCTCTCTCTCTCTCTCTCTCTCTCTCTCTCTCTCTCTCTTCTCCCTTTCTCTCTTTCTGTCTCTCACAACCTATCCCGGCGAGGAGGGGGGGTTGAGTGGGAAGGAGGGGGGTTGAGTGGGGAGGAGAGGGCTTGATTGGGGACGAAGGGGGAAGGGAAAGGGTGTGACACACAACTCATTTTAATGTGAGCGTGGACTTGGGGGAGCTGTCAGCTGTGGTCTAATTTACGAGTGTGGAAGATGGAGACAGATACAGAGGGACACAAGCTGTGTGTCGCACGCCGAGTTGCTGCTATCCCCATCCGCACCGTAAATAACGCTGAGCGATGGAGAATTCATGAGACACAAATATCTCACTAGCAGCCTATCGTTCCCTCTGCACTGTAACTCTGACTGGGGAAGAGAGAAGGATGGAGGAAAGAGAGGGAGAGAGAAAGAAAGAGAACTAGGGCAAGATAATAGGGAGAGTTATAGAGGGAGAGTTATAGAGAGAGAGTTAAAGAGAGAGAGTTAAAGAGAGAGAGAGAGAGAGAGAGAGAGAGAGAGAGAGAGAGAGAGAGAGAGAGAGAGAGAGAGAGAGAGAGAGAGAGAGAGAGTCTGAAGAGCGAGAACAGCAGATGTGAGAGTGCTAGGTGGCACTATACTGTTACCCAATCTACCCCCTCTAACTTTTACTGTATAATTCATTCTGCATCACAGAGGGCTATAATCCTAAACTTCTAAATCATTAGTTCTCTCTCTTTTATGACCAAGCCATATCAAGGTCAAGTGTATATTTTCCTAGCTGACAGTGGAAATAAAGATACAAAAAAGAAAGAAGGAGGAAGGAAGGGACGGACGGAGGAAGGAAGGGATGGAGGGAGAGAAGGAGAAGAGAGAGTAGGAGGGAGAGAAGGAGAAGAGAGAGTAGGAGGGAGAGAAGGAGAAGGGAGAGGAGGAGGGAGAGAAGGAGAAGGGAGAGGAGGAGGGAGAGGAGGAGAAGGGAGAGGAGGAGGGAGAGAAGGAGAAGAGAGAGGAGGAGGGAGAGAAGGAGAAGAGAGAGTAGGAGGGAGAGAAGGAGAAGGGAGAGGAGGAGGGAGAGAAGGAGAAGAGAGAGTAGGAGGGAGAGAAGGAGAAGGGAGAGGAGGAGGGAGAGAAGGAGAAGGGAGAGTAGGAGGGAGAGAAGGAGAAGGGAGAGGAGGAGGGAGAGGAGGAGGAAAATGTTCTGGATCTTTCATTTAAGGAAAGTCTTATTGCACAAATTGGGTACAGGTGAGGAGAGAGAGCAATGAGGAGAGACGGAGAGAGATAGAGAGAGACAGAGAGAGTGGGTGGGTGTGTGTGTGTTGGTGTGTGTGTGGGTGGGTGGGTGGGTGGGTGGGTGGGTGTGTTGGTGTGTGGGTGTGTGTGCGTGGGTGTATGTCTGAGGAGTTATAGGAATTACATTACCAATTCATACTTAACTTTGAGAAGTGTGAAATACATTGTGTGTGAACCTGGCCTTGGAGTTACAGGGCTTATGACAGCTTAGAGAAGCTTTTAAAGAAGCAGGTGAGAGAAGAGATGGAGTGAGGAGGAGGAGAGGAGGATTGGGCACCTCTCTCACTCTCTAAGACCTCTGATTGTCTGTGAAATTGAAACAACTATGCTCTCACTTGCTTCACTGCTTCTCTCACTCTTTGATGGAAACATGACCAAAAGGGCATAACCTGGTCAAAGAATACAATACTGTAAAAAACACAGAATCATCTCAGATATGGATCAACAACAGTAGAAAGAGACTGTGTGGCTTGTGAAAAAAAAAAAGTGTTGAAACTCTGCCCTTATTAAATGTTATAAGGGCAAATGCAAATGAACATGAACCCTTGGCTCAGAGCGCCGCCGGAAGTTTATTCATTATTCGATTTATTGGTCGTTGGATGGAGTCAGCAGGAGAACGTGGTAACGACTCGGACTAAACACTGACCCTCACATCTCGGTGGATATAGGAAGAGAGAGAAGGAGGGGATGGGAAGAGAGAGAGAAAGAGGGAAGAGTTTAAAGTGGAGGAAGAGAGAGAGAGCGAGAGAGCGAGAGAGAGGGGGGAGAGAGAGAGTAAGAGCGAGAGAGAGGGAAGAGTTTAAAGAGGACTGGGAGAGAGGGAGAGAGAGAGAGAGAGAGAGAGAGAGAGAGAGAGAGAGAGAGAGAGAGAGAGAGAGAGAGAGAGGAGGGGGAGAGAGAGCGGGGGTAGATAATGAGAGATGGAGAGAGAGAGTTTAGAGGTGAAGACATAAATGATGAAGTGATAGTAGACTAATAAATTACAATGTAATGTTGTCAGATCTTCCAGAACAATACATCCTTAATAGTCCGCTGTAATGGAACCCAAGCACCCACTAAGTGACTGTATTACGTACACATACACGACACACACACACACACACACATGCTCCCTCACGCGCACACACACCAACACACACACACCTAGTCAACAGTCTCAGTCTGCCTGTGAACATAACTTATGCATTGAAAGTTATTGAAACTTTAAAATACAGTTATTATTGAATGAGTTTTTTGTATCGAAATGAAGCTGAGGAGCATTTCTCATAAGTCTCATAACTAATGAAGCTCCACAGTAAGAGAAGAATATCTCATCGGTTTTGTACACTGAGAGAAAATAATATTGTCTTCTGCTAATATCCATAGAAAGCCGTGTTAAATACATTAAGGAAAGGAAATAATCTATTGAGAGTTTAAATTTGAACTCCTAGTGATATCTGGGAGAAACATTTCCTGGTTATTTTCTATAACTTCTACATTTCTCAGATACAGTATTACAACAAGCTGCAGATGCGAATATTCTATTCTATTGAATTGTATTCTTTTCTAATGCATTCAATTCATTTAAATTCTCTACTGAACAAAAATAGAAACGCAACATGGAAAGTGTTGGTCTCATGTTTCATGAGCTGAAATAAAATGAAATGCACAAAAAATGTATTTCTCTCATATTTTGTGCACAAATTTGTTTACATCCTTGTTAGTGAGATATCTCCTTTGTCGAGATAATCCATCCACCTGACAGGGGTGGCATATCAAGAATCTGATTAATGTGCACCTTGTGCTGGGGACAAAAAATGGCCACTCTAAAATGTGCAGTTCTGTCACAACACAATGCCACAGATGTCTCAGGTTTTGTGGGAGCGTGCAATTGGCATGTTGACTGCAGCAATGTCCACCAGAGCTGCTGCCAGAGAATGTCATGTTAATTTCTCTACCATAAGCCACTTCCAACGTTGTTTTAGAGAATACGTGCAACCGGCCGCACAACCGCAGACCACATGTAACCATGCCAGACCAAGACCTCCACATCAGGCTCCTTCACCTGCGGGATCGTCTGAGACCAGCCACCCGGACAGCTGATGAAGCTGTGGGTTTGCACAACCAAATAATTTCCACACAAACTGTCAGAAACCGTCTCAGGGAAGCTAATCTGAGTGCTTGTCCTCCTCACCAGGGTCTTGACCTGACTGCGGCGTTGCTGCGGTGTTCTGGAACTGTCCCTGCTGATCACTGCTGATCCCTGCTGAGTACTGCTGAGTACTGCTGATCACTGCTGATCACTGCTGAGTACTGCTGAGTACTGCTGATCCCTGCTGAGTACTGCTGAGTAATGCTGAGTACTGCTGAGTACTGCTGAGTAATGCTGAGTAATGCTGAGTAATGCTGAGTACTGCTGAGTACTGCTGATCTCTGCTGATCCCTGCTGAGTACTGCTGATCACTGCTGATCCCTGCTGAGTACTGCTGATCTCTGCTGATCCCTGCTGAGTACTGCTGAGTACTGCTGAGTAATGCTGAGTACTGCTGAGTACTGCTGATCACTGCTGAGTACTGCTGATCACTGCTGAGTACTGCTGATCCCTGCCGAGTACTGCTGATCATGGCTGATCACTGCTGATATTTATTTATTTATTTTTATTTAACCTTTATTTAACTAGGCAAGTCAGTAATATTAAAGGCAGATACAAATATTTAACAGAACATCCTGCTATATCTGGTTTGACCTGACTGCGTCTTGACCTGACTGCGGCGTTGCTGCGGTGTTCTGGAACTGTCCCTGCTGATCACTGCTGATCCCTGCTGAGTACTGCTGAGTACTGCTGATCACTGCTGATCACTGCTGAGTACTGCTGAGTACAGCTGATCCCTGCTGAGTACTGCTGAGTAATGCTGAGTACTGCTGAGTAATGCTGAGTAATGCTGAGTACTGCTGAGTACTGCTGATCTCTGCTGATCCCTGCTGAGTACTGCTGATCACTGCTGATCCCTGCTGAGTACTGCTGATCTCTGCTGATCCCTGCTGAGTACTGCTGAGTACTGCTGAGTAATGCTGAGTACTGCTGAGTACTGCTGATCACTGCTGAGTACTGCTGATCACTGCTGAGTACTGCTGATCCCTGCCGAGTACTGCTGATCATGGCTGATCACTGCTGATATTTATTTATTTATTTTTATTTAACCTTTATTTAACTAGGCAAGTCAGTAATATTAAAGGCAGATACAAATATTTAACAGAACATCCTGCTATATCTGGTTTGGATTTTGAAGCACTTTAATGTGTCAGATTGAACTATGAACACACTCAAAGCTACCTATTGAACATTCTGGTAACCCTAACGGATGAATGCAATCAACTGCAGACAGTGCTGCCTTCTGCACACTTGATGCAATAAACCCGCAATAAGATGGACACTAGAAAGGAAGCATATCACCATGCATTCACTGCTGTGTTACACAGCATCAAATGACAACAGCAAATATTTATTTCTTGAAAGATAAAAATTACTTTAGATAGATTTATAGTTTTACTTCTTAGTTTTCTTTGTTTCAATTACACCCCACAGAAACAAAAGAGACAGCATCAAAAGCATTATTTCATTATCAAAAACATGCCACGTTACACACCTACTCTGAGAAAAAACAAGTCTGGTTCAAAGAGAGACGGTATCACAAAAAAAAGTCTACAACATCTACAGAATTACAGACTAAAAAATGAGGAGAGAAAAAAGAGACAGAAGAAAGAAAGAGAGAATTCTCTGGAGACTGATTTCACAACATCCCACTCTGCGGTTTGAAACTACAGAAAAGTGGGAAGTGTTAAACTATGGGGTGAGCGTGGGCATAGATTCCCTCCTCCCTCCCCCGAGGAAGAGAATGATGCTTGCCCAAGCATTTTTATTGCACAGTATTGACTTAAGAGGAGAGAGAGATAGAAAGAGAGGAAGAAAGTAAGAGAGAGAGAGAGAGAGAGAGAGAGAGAGAGAGAGAGAGAGAGAGAGAGAGAGAGAGAGAGAGAGAGAGAGAGAGAGAGAGAGAGAGAGAGACAGAGAGAGAGAGAGAGAGAGAGAGAGAAATAAATAGATAATACAAGAGAAGAAAGAGAAAGGGGCAGATAAATAAAGAAGAAGAGGGGGAGGGAATCCTATGCGGTGAGATAGAGGGATACATGCGATAGATAGGCGGTGTCGTGTTTAGCTGTGATCCCTGGCGGTGCCGTTTAAAAGGATGAATAAAGAGCGGTAACCTGATGAAGACTCTGAATGATGAAATCTTTCTGTGACTGAACTCAGCAAGCCAGTCAAGCTCAATGCAGACGCTGCTTACTCATGTGCTACTAGCCTTACTCCCTCCCTCCCTCCATCCCTCATTCTGCAACCTCTGTGTCTCACAGTCAGCCCAGAGAAAAACACTACCAAACAAGATGTACCTTTTAGATGTGAAATCCATGTTTATTTTCCTAGTCCTAAATACAACCTTTTTATTGTAAATTCGTAGATAACATACACAGATTGTATCGTCTCATTTGTTGTACACAGACAGGTACACAGACAGGTACACAGACAGGTACACAGACAGGTACAAAGACAGACACAAAGACAGGCACACAGACAGGTACACAGACAGGTACACAGACAGACACAAAGACAGGCACACAGACAGGTACGCAGACAGGCACACAGACAGGCACACAGACAGGCACACCAACAGGCACACAGACAGGCACACAGACAGGTACACAGACAGGTACACAGACAGACACAAAGACAGGCACACAGACAGGTACACAGACAGGCACACAGACAGGCACACAGACAGGTACACAGACAGGTACAAAGACAGATACACAGACAGATACACAGACAGGTACACCGACAGGTATACAGACAGATACACAGACAGGTACACAGACAGGTACACAGACAGGCACATAGACTGATACACAGACAGATACACAGACAGGTACTAGGACAGGCACACAGACAGGTACAAGGACAGGCACACAGACATGCACACAGACAGGTACACAGACAGATACACAGACAGGTACACCGACAGGTATACCGACAGATACACAGACAGGTACACAGACAGGTACACAGACAGATACACAGACAGATACACAGACAGGTACTAGGACAGGCACACAGACAGGTACAAGGACAGGCACACAGACATGCACACAGACATGCACACAGACAGGTACACAGAAACACAAACACACACATCTGTAATTGTAATCGTCAAGGCGCAGGTCAGGGAGGAGAAAAGAGGGAGGCTGAAGAAGGATTATGTAAGAGACTGCAGTATTTTACTCTCTCTTATGTTTCCCTTTTTGAACAGGAACAGTTCCTTCTGGTGGAGAGACTCTTTCCCCTCATCAGAATAAGAGATGAAACAGAAAGCAGTTCTACATAATACTGATGAAAACAACCGATATCAAAAAATAAAAAATAGTAAAGCACTAAGGTCTGAGGAGGTGTGGTATATGGCCAGTATACCACGGCTAAGGGCTGTACTCCGCGTTGAGTCCTGCATAAATACAGCCCTTAGGCGTGGTATACTGGCCATGTACCACAAACCCCCAAGTGCCTTATTGCTGTTATAAACTGGTTACCAAGGTGATTAGAACAGTAAACAAAAATCATACCCATGGTACATGGTCTTATGCAATGTCAGCCAATCAGAATTCAGGGCTCGAAACCACCCGGTTTATGAATAAACTTAGATCATCATCGGAAAATAATAAATAATTTTTGATGAAATAGATGTATTCTTACTAGATCAGAAGCAGTATAGAATGATTTTTAAAGAAACAGAAAGAACTAAACAGAATAATACATTCTCTGCTCCGTCTGAGAGCAGATCTTCACCATCACATCAATGCAATGTTCCTTTATGTTTCAACGTAATTAGGCAAAACACAGACAATGCTGTTACCCCACTTACAGCCTCCACTGTGAAACAACCCTCATTAACACTTCTGTTATAAAACTACTGTTCAAGTGTTCATCTATAAATTCAAAACTTTATGCACATTAGTAAGAACTGAAATTCCATAGCATAGTATAACATTTCGCTCCGTCTCTCTCTCTCTCTCTCTCTCTCTCTCTCTCTCTCTCTCTCTCTCTCTCTCTCTCTCTCTCTCTCTCTCTCTCTCTCTCTCTCTCTCTCTCTCTCTCTCTCTCTCTCTCTCTCTCTCTCTCTCTCTCTCTCTCTCTCTCTCTCTCTCTCTCTCTCTCTCTCTCTCTCTCCATTAAGAAAAAACAATCATTTTCACCAGAGGTGTTCAAGAAGACATTGATATCAGTTTATTGAGGCACTAGAACATTCATGCTGTTACAAAAAAGACACTTTAAAACCTACACATTCCTGTCAGAGATTAGAGCAGTTTGATCATCAATGTAAATATAACAACGAAAACAGGAACTCATGTAGCAAAATGCACTCATACACTCGTATGTAACGACCAACAGAGAGTCTAGGATGTACAAGGCAGATATTGCAGTGGCCATGTAACCAGTAATGAAATAGCACGGTTGAAAACACACACACAAACACACACACACACACACACACACACACACACACACACACACACACACACACACACACACACACACACACACACACACACACACCCTTGGACCCATAGCATCTGTCTCACAGTGTGTGTGTGTGTATGTGTGTGTGTGTGTGTGTGTGTGTGAGAGAGAGTGTGAGTGTGTGTGTGTGTGTGTGTGTGTGTGTGTTAGGTGGCTGGGCTATAATGGTGACACAAATACACTCTCACACACACACACACTCACTCACTCACTCACTCATTCAACCACACAAACAACTCCAGACAGACATAATGAGGCTGTTAAATAAGACAGCCAAGAGCCATTTAGTTTTGTTGTCTATTTCAACCGACATCTGTCTGTGTTCGACTGCCCATTGAACACACACACACACATGCACGCACACCCACGTGCACACACCACACACCACACACACACTCTTTCAAAACACAGTACCAGTGTGAGAGAGTGTTTCACAGACATAATAATTTCTCACAGACGTAATCCTACATACTGTATGTCAACGATATTTATTATGATACAATCTGCTTGAGACAATGTTGGTGCTTAGTGTATAGTTATCCCTGATTAAATCAGTGGAAAGTTGAAAGTGGAGGAAGCGATACGATCTCTCTAAGCAAAACAAAGAGTAGAATAAAAAGCTTGCCATTCTATCACACGATACCATTATCTAAAAGAAAAGAGAGAGCAACGATGGGGAGAGAGAGAGAGAGAGAGAGAGAGAGAGAGAGAGAGAGAGAGAGAGAGGCATGGCCCGCGTTCAGCAGTAGGGCAGGTGGAGGGAGGGAGAGGGGGATGACAGGGGGAGGAAGGCTATGACATGCAGGATGTCCCTCTAAGCAGAAAAGGGTAGTCAACAAAAAAGGAGAGGAAAGGGACAGAGAGGAGAAAAGGACCGAGAAGAGATGAGAAAGACGATGGGACAGTGGGAAAAAAAGAGAAGAGAGAAGGAAGAGTGAGAGAAAGAAACCAAAGAAAGTCAGGGAGAGAGAGAGAGAGAGAGAGAGAGAGAGAGAGAGAGAGAGAAATAAAAGAAAGAGAGGGAGAGAGTGCATGGTCGGAACTAGAAGCACAAGCATTTCGCTACACTCGCATTAACATCTGCTAACCATGTGTATGTGACAAATAAAATTTGATTTGATTTGATTTGAGAGAGAGAGAGAGAGAGAGAGAGAGAGAGAGAGAGAGAGAGAGAGAGAGAGAGAGAGAGGAGAGAGGGTAAATAGAGTAAAGAGTATCAAGAGTTATTAGATCCAGTGTTCTTACCTCGGGGAGGTAGAGGAAGGCAGGGGGACATTGCAGAGAGTGGGGCAGCATCCCAGCAGTGGAGAGCAGCACACAGCCAGAGTTAGCCATGGAGCACAGCACAGAGAGGCAGGATGACTTACGCATAGAGAAACACTGAGATATACCCTAACACCTCTACCTATCACTCTGTCTTCTCCTTCTGTCTCTCTCTCTCTCTCTTTCTAATCTCTACTGGTGTCCTCCTTTTCTCCAATTCTGGTCCTGCAAGGCTTTCTTTCTTCGTCCTAAATCACTTATTTCTTGCTATTGAGGGACTGCTAGAGGAAGTTACAGGGGAATCACACACTGGCGTGTGGACGAGCATCGGACGGATAGAAGCACATGTGTGGTGGGGGCTGACGCTGGCCTCTCTTCTCCTCTCTCCTCTCTGTTCTCTCTGTTTACTTGGGAGAAACCAATGCACGCGTGCAAGAGACCAGGGGGAGGGACCAGGGTCTGGGATGGGGGATAGCAGGGGTAAGAGGACGGGAGGGGGACGGGTGAAAGCATTCCGCAACAGAAGGGGGAGGTCCTGGGATTGGAGTAGAGTGGTTAGAGAGGGAGCGGATAGACAGGAGGGGAGGGAGCAGGGCGGAGAGACAGGAAGGGGAGGGAGTGGGGCGGATAGACAGGAGGGGGAAGTCTCAGGGTATTCTAACATCAAATGGCCCAGGGTGTGCAGGGGGGTGCAGGGGAAGGATGCAGGGGTGTGTGCAAAGGGAGGTGCAGGGGGTGTGCTGGGGTTGTGTAGGGGGTGCAGGGGGGTGAAAAGGGGGTGCAGGGAGAGGTGCAGGGGGTGTGTGTGTGTGTGTGTGTGTGTGTGTGTGTGTGTGAACAATAAGATGGGATTTGTGCGGTTAACCCTTCATGGTGAGGTACAGGATAGGTCCTGGTGTGTCAGTAATAATGGACAGGCTGAATCTCCTTCCTGGACCTTTATGTACTCTACGTATTCATTCATTTTCCATACAGAAATATTCTATTGATTTACTTTGTTTTATCCATTATTCATCATTTCAAATCAATTTAGTTGTTTACACAGGAGGAATTAAGTAAAATTATATTTTTATTTAAAAGCAGGTGTTCATAAAAAAAGACCTATTCATACTTTGAGAATTCATCTTATTCTCTAACGAGTAAACAAGAAGTAATAGTAATTACATGAATATGCACACAAAAATAATTACATTCTATTTGTAAAATCAAATAAGAAATAAAACACAAACGTTATATTTTAGAAAAGTGGCGCAGTGGCTTACTTCAATTTACAGTCACGCTGTTCTGAAGCTGCATTATAAAGCGTATCATTTCCCTAGAAAGAACACTGCTAAAAACAGAATACTAATGTAATAAACCTAATACACTGCTTCAATCTCTGGGGTTTACAGAATTTACAAGGAAACACATAGCACTATTTTCAGCAGTTTTCAATGTCTGTGTGTGTGTGTGTGTGTGTGTGTGTGTGTGTTTGTGTATGTGTGTGTGTGTGTGTGTATGTGTGTGTGTTTGTGTGTGTGTGTGTGTGACAACACTGCCTAAATGTTTCAGTTCAATACAGCGTGCTGGGGCTGGCTGGTGTGTTGGAGTGCAGGAGCTCCTCAGAGAGAACGCAGAACTCACTAGCTCTGGGGAGAGGGGAAAGATGGGGGAGGGTGGAAGACAGGGGGGAGTGTAGGGGAAGACGGTGAGGGAGAGATAGGGGGAATATAGGGGGAGGGGAGTGGAGGAGTAAGACGTGGGAGGAGGGAGAGAAAGGGGGAAGATGGGGAAGGGGAGGGAAAGATGAGTGGAGGGGGATGCATCAAGAGGAGAAGATTGGAAGGCTGGTTAAAGCAAGTATTTTTCCCTTAATTTATCTCCCTCTCTCTTTGCCCTCTCTCTCTCTCCTCCCCCCTCTCTTTCTCGCTGTACTTTTCCTCTCTCTTTCCCCTCTCTCAATTCAATTCAAGGGGCTTTATTGGCATGAGAAACATATGTTAACATAGCCAAAGTTCCCCTTTCTCTCTCTATTTCTCTCTATTTCTCTCTCTCTTTCTCTCTCTCTTTCTCTCTCTATTTTTTTTCTCTCTCTCTCTCTGAAATATTTAATCAACACAATTTTATACAAAACTTATACAATGTAGGGCTCAAGAACCCAACTTTGAACACCACTGTGATAGAGGAAGAACATACTGATAGCCCAGACCCAGTCACCTGGTACAGTATAGAACAGACTGATAGCCCAGACCCAGTCACCTGGTACAGTATAGAACAGACTGATAGCCCAGACCCAGTCACCTGGTACAGTATAGAACAGACTGATAGCCCAGACCCAGTCACCTGGTACAGTATAGAACAGACTGATAGCCCAGACCCAGTCACCTGGTACAGTATAGAACAGACTGATTGCCCAGACCCAGTCACCTACTGTACTGGGAAAGCATTATAACATGCAGAAAATATCTCTCTTCATTTTCTACATTACAATTATGGTGCAGTCCAAGGGCGGACACAGACAGACAAGGGTTGATTGAATGGCACTGTAATATCCAATCTAGCTTAAAACGTTTCATTATTTACAAATCTTACTCCTGTGTTATCCCCTGCGCTTTCACACACCCCAGGGGTAGTGAACGTGTGTGTGCTTTATATAATATATAATGATTTAATACTGTATCTATCACACATAGCAACCGTCTTCTGCCGTGCTTCAAACCATCCAACCGGGTGGTTGTACCAGCTTCTCTCTCGCTCTCGCTCTCACTATCACCTTGGACTGCTTTTAAACACCTTTTTAAATAGCAATCTGAGGAGAAGCAGGGTATTGATTTCTCACCTATAGTGTGTGTATGTTTACACATGTAAATATGTGATTTTATTTGTCGTAATGTGCTGGTGATTAGATGCAACACATTCCACTGTTCTCCAGGATGTTGTAAATGTAGACAGCAATAAAAGAAAGCTCGTCCCATCACATGATTTTCATATCAACCAAATATTCAAATTCCATATTTGTTGTTGGGTCATTATCATATTTCTTATTGATCTAATGACGTTGACAAATCAAAGGCTTGGAGCCTTACCTTCAACGCTGGTTTGAACTTCTTGAAATATCTATTGTTTTATCCTCATGACAGACACTCTCCTGTTTATTGACACAATGCAAATCCTGAGAAAGAGAGGGGGAAGGGGGAGGGAGGAGAGAGAGAGGGAAGGGGAGAGAGGAGAGAGAGGGGGAAGGGGAGGGAGGAGGGAGGAGGAGCGAGGGGAAGGGGGAGGGAGGAGGAGGAGGAGAGAGAGAGAGGGAAGGGGAGAGAGGAGAGAGAGAGGGGGAAGGGGGAGAGAGGAGAGAGATGGGGAAGGAAGAGGGAGGAGAAAGAGAGGGGAAGGGGAGAGAGGAGAGAGAGAGGGAAGGGGAGAGAGAGGAGAGAGAGGGGAAGGGGAGGGAGGAGAGAGAGAGAGGGGAAGGGGGGAGGGAGGAGGGAGGAGAGCGAGGGGGAAGGGGAGGAGGAGAGAGAAAGAGGGGAAGGAGGAGGAAGGGAAGGGGAGGGAGGAGAGAGATGGGGAAGGGGGAGGGAGGAGAGAGATGGGGAAGGGGGAGGGAGGAGAGAGGAGAGAGATGGGGAAGGAGGAGGGAGGAGGGAGGAGAGAGATGGGGAAGGAGGAGGGAGGAGAGAGGGGAAGGAGGAGAGAGAGAGAGAGAGGGAGAGAGAGAGAGGGAGAGGGGAGGAGGAGGAGAGAGAGGAGAGGAGGAGAGAGAGAGAGAGGGAAGGAGGAGGAGAGAGAGAGAGGAGGGGAGGAGGGGAGGAGGAGAGATGGGGAAGGAGGAGAGGAGAGAGGGAGGAGAGAGAGGGGAAGGAGGAGGGAGGGAGAGAGAGGGGGGAAGGAGGAGGAGGAGAGAGAGAGGGAGGGGAGAGGGGAGGAGAGAGGAGAGAGATGGGAAGGAGGAGGGAGGAGGGAGAGAGAGAGGAGGAAGGGGAGGAGGAGGAGAGAGAGGAGGGGGAAGGAGGGGAGAGGAGGAGAGAGAGAGGGGGAAGGGGAGGAGGGAGGGAGGAGAGAGAGAGGGGGGAAGGGAGGAGGAGAGGGGGAGGGAGGGAGAGAGAGAGGGGAAGAGGAGGAGGGAGGGAGGGAGGGAGGAGAGAGAGGAGGAGAGGGAAGGGGGAGGGAGGAGAGAGAGAGGGGAAGGAGGAGGAGGAGGAGAGGAGAGAGAGGGGAAGGAGGAGAGGGAGGATAGAGAGAGGGGAAGGAGGAGGGAGGGAAGGGGAGGGAGGAGAGAGGGGAGAGAGAGAGAGGAGGGAAGGAGGAGGAGGGAGGGAGGAGAGAGGGGGAAGGGGAGGAGGAGGGAGAGGGGAGGAGGGAGGGAGGAGAGGAGGGAGAGAGAGAGGGAGGAGAGGAGGGAGGAGAGAGAGAGAGGGGAAGGGGAGGAGGAGGAGAGAGAGAGGGGGAAGGGGGAGGGGAGGAGAGAGAGAGGGGAGAGAGGAGGGAGGAGAGAGGGGAGAGGGAGAGGAGGAGGGAGAGAGAGAGAGGGAAGGGGAGGAGGAGGGAGAGAGGAGGGAGGAGAGAGAGAGGGGAAGGGGGAGGGAGGGAGAGAGAGGAGAGGGGAGGAAGGGGAGGGAGGAGAGAGAGGAGAGAGGAGGAGAGAGGGAGGGAGAGAGAGGAGAGAGAGAGAAGAGGAGGAGAGAGAGGAGGAGAGAGGGAGGAGAGAGAGAGAGAGAGGAAGAGGAGAGAGGGAAGGGGAGGGAGGGAGAGAGAGAGAGGGAAGAAGGAGGAAGAGGAGGAGAGAGAGAGAGGGAAAGGAGGAAGGGAGAGGAGAGAGGAGAAGGAGGAGAGAGAGAGGAGGGAGAGGGGGGAGGGAGGAGGAGAGAGAGGAGAGAGAGAGAGGGGAAGGGAGGAGGGAGGAGAGAGAGGGGGGAAGGGGAGGAGAGGAGGGAGGAGAGAGAGAGGGAAGGGAGGAGAGGGGAGGAGAGAGAGAGAGGGGAGGAAGAGGAGGGAAGGAGGAGAGAGGAGGAGAGGGAGAGAGAGGAGGAGGGAGAGAGAGGAGGGAGGGAGAGAGGAGGGAGGAGGAGAGGAGAGAGGGGAGAGGGGGAGGGGGGGAGGGAGGAGGGAGAGAGAGGGAGGGAGAGAGGGGAGGAGAGAGAGGGGAGGGGAGAGGAGAGAGGAGGAGGGAGGAGAGAGGGGGAAGGAGGGGAGGAGGGAGGAGAGGGAGGGTGAGGGAGAGAGATGGGGAAGGAGGAGGAGGAGGAGAGAGATGGGGAGGGAGGAGGGGAGGAGGAGAGGGGAAGGGGAGAGGGAGGGAGAGAGAGGAGGAGAGAGGAGGGGAAGGGGAGGGAGGAGAGAGATGGGGAAGGGGAGGGAGGAGGGAGGAGAGAGATGGGGAAGGAGGAGGGAGGGAGAGAGAGATGGGGAAGGAGGAGGGAGGAGAGAGAGAGGGAGAGGAGAGAGGGGGAAGGAGGAGGGAGGAGAGAGAGGGGGAGGGAGGAGGAGGGAGAGAGAGAGAGGGGAAGGAGGAGAGAGAGAGGGGGAGAGAGGGGAGGAGGAGAGGATGGGGAGGAGGAGGGAGGAGGGAGAGGAGGGGAGGGGAAGGAGGAGGAGGGAAGGGGGAGGGAGGAGAGAGAGAGGGGAAGGGGGAGGGAGGAGGGAGAGTGGGGAAGGGGGAGAGAGGGAGAGAGAGAGAGAGGGGAGAGGAGGAGAGGGAAGGGGAGGAGGAGAGAGAGATGGGGAAGGAGGAGGAGGGGAGGGAGAGAGGGAGGGGAAGAGGGGAGGGAGGAGGAGAGAGGGATGGGGGAAGGAGGAGGGAGGAGAGAGAGGGGGGAAGGGGAGGGAGGAGAGAGAGATGGGGAAGGAGGAGGAGGGAGGAGAGAGAGGGGAGGGGGAGGGAGGGAGGAGAGAGATGGGGAAGGAGGAGGGAGGAGGGAGAGAGGGGAAGGGGGAGGGAGGAGAGAGATGGGGAAGGAGGAGGGAGGAGAGAGAGGGGAAGGGGGAGGGAGGAGAGAGATGGGGAAGGAGGAGGGAGGAGAGAGAGGGGGAAGGAGGAGGAAGGAGAGAATGTGTGCTTGCAGGTGTGTGCGTCCGTCCCTGTGTGTATCTGAATGTGTGAGCGTGTGTCTCAGCAAGGCGGGTGTCAATCTCTCTCTATTAGAATACAGAATACAGAATACAGAATACAGTACAATAGTAGCCCATCACCAAGAGATGAGGCCAAACAAAGCAGGAAGAGAGTCCAGCTCATATGCAAAAGACAGAGGCGGTAGGTTGACTTGACTCTACAAGAAAGTCACTTTTAAACACAACGTCAGGCAGAGACCTAGCTGGTTATGGTGAAAGAGAATAGCTGAGGGTGTGTGTGCAGGCAGCTGTACTTTACTGTAACATATTAGGCACTCTCCTCTCCTTCCCTCAGCTCTGCTGCACTCTGCTCTTCCCCTAAGGTGCTTGTCCTCTGCAAGGTGGAACGCCACTCACTAATACTCTCTCTCTCTCTCTCTCTCTCTCTCTCTCTCTCTCTCTCTCTCTCTCTCTCTCTCTCTCTCTCTCTCTCATTTCAATTCAAGGGCTTTATTGGCATGGGAAACATATGTTAACATTGCCAAAGCAAGTAAAGTAGATAATAAACAAAAGTGAAATAAACAATACAAATGAACAGTAAACATTACACTCACAAAAGTTCCAAAAGAGTAAAGACATTTCGAATGTCATATTATGTGCAAATGGTTAATGATGAAAAGGCACTCAGCCACATCCGATAATTCAAAAGGTCAATTCCAGGCATAGATTTCCTACGGCAGACATACAGTAGTCTGAATCCTTAAGGACACTCAATTCCCTATTTAGACGAGAGCCCTTTTCCAAACTAGTACACTATATCGAGAATAGTGTGTTGTTGGTGACGTCCGCGTTGTGAGAAATACGGACCATACGGACATCTTTGGTCGTAACCCACTCTAGACTCAGAACTACACTCTATCACCAACTACACTCCATCCTCTGGCAGCTTGGTCACACAGCATCCCACAAACAGTGCCTGGGGCTGGGGCTAGGGGCAGGGAGAGGAGGGATGGAGGTAGGGGTATATATCATGGTATATTTTAATAAAACTGAGCAGAACGTCCTTGATTATGCCTTACTTTCAGTCTATTCAGCAGCTTCAAGGTTTGAAAGCAAAACTGTTTCAAGGCAACCCTGTAACTTTAAATAGGCTGAAATGTAATGATTATTGTAGCTATGGTCCAACTTGATTTTGGCCTTCATCTATCCATTGAAGACCATACCAACAGAGTGGATGAGGAGAGAGGGTGAAAACCCACGTGTGTGTGTGACGGCAATGCTCAGTGGAGTGTGTGATTCAACACGCTAGGACTGGTGATTCAACACGCTAGGAAGGCTCCAGAACACACTCAACCCTCCATCAACCTTTACAAAATCTCCCGTCAGCATATGCTTGTGATAGAGCACCAGAATTCACACTTGGGCTTCACAAACACACGTGCGTGCACACACAGACACACACCCTTTTGTATCTAGTCAAGCGGCGCACACACACACACACACACACACACACACACACACACACACACACACACACACACACACACACACAGACCACTCTAACACACACACACACACACACACACACACACACACACACACACACACACACACACACACACACACACACACACACACACACACACACACACACACACACACACACACACACACACACACAGACCACTCTAACACACACACACACACACACACACACACACACACACACACACACAGACCACTCTAACACACACACACACACACACACGTGCGTCTATCTTTAATGTATCTATGCATTGGTTGCTGCGGTCTGCGGCTTGGCTACTCAGGTCACCGTGGTATCGGTGGAGTTTCTCCTCTCGGCGCTAAGCAGTAATGGAGGGCCTGACATGGCATTATTTCATCCAGGGGAGCTGACACCAGGCAGCTCCCTGCCAGGGGTAGAAACCCAGGATCACTGCAGAGGACTGGAGCCTTTAATGTTCAGCAAATCTGTTAGCGGAGCATCCGCCATCTGAGCAGAGATAAGGAGCGAGACATGAGTCCATGGCAGACACGGGTCAGACGCGGTGCCGTGGCAGACCCGGGTCCATGGCAGATGCTGTGCCGTGGCAGACGCGGGGCCGTGGCAGACGCAGGTCCATGGCAGATGTCAGCCCCTCATCACTATATTCTTTGTTCTCTCTCACATTCTGTCTTTTATTTATTTCTCTCTTATGAGAACGCTTGTACCCACACACGCACACATACACATACACATCTCTCTCTCTCTCTCTCTCTCTCTCTCTCTCTCTCTCTCTCTCTCTCTCTCTCTCTGTATCTCATCTTCTCCTTTACTTTTTCTGAAGACACTGCTGCTGGAAACTTAAGCTGATACTTGTAACAATTGGAAAAGAAAAAAAAACACATCAGAAAGAACAGAAAAATGTATCTGTTCTTTATTGGAAACAAAATACATTCCTAGTGCCTTTTTACGTCACAGAAATGAAATTCTCGAATCCTCGTTCTCGTTCTGCATTAGCTCTCCCCATGGTCGGCCACATTATCACACACACACCACACACACACACACACACACACACACACACACACACAACCCACACACACACACAACCCCACACACACACACACAACCCCCACACACACACACCCCACACACAAACCCCCACACACACACACCCCACACACACACAACCCCCCCACACACACAATTTAAGTGCACCACCAACATTTGCATTGTTCCTCAGACAGGGAGGGGTGAGGGAGGGAGGAGGGAGGAAGGATGGGGGAGGGAGGGAGTGTTGGTCATTTCCAGTCAGCAGATTTCCCAGCATATGAAAGTGGTTTTGTTTTGCAGTGGGTGAATTTCAGGAACTGAGAAAAAAAGAAAAAGATTCACTTTTTCTCTAAATGCATTTGCATTTTCTCTCGGCCTCAATTTAGGAAAGTGCTTTGAAGAAGGACAGTCCTTTTCTACAGTTGTACTGATGCTTCAACTGTTGGGGGAGGGGTTCATGTTTCAAATGGGGTCAGAAAACCAGTGACGTTTGTATGGACAGAGATCAAGATATAAAAAGAGACAGAAAGAAAGGTGAGAACCACTGGTGGCAAAAGTACTCAATCGTCATACTTGAGTGAAAGTCAAGATACCTTAATAGAAAAATGACTCAAGTAGAGGTGAAAGTCACCCAGTAAAACACTACTTCAGTAAAAGTCTAAAAGTGTTTGGTTTTAAATAAATGTAAGTATCAAAAGTAAATGTAATTGCTAAAATATTTTTAAGTATCAAAAATAAAAGTTAAATTATAAATCAGTTCAAAATATTACATTAGGCAAATCAGAGGGCATAATTTTCTTGTTTTTTTAATTTACAGATAGCCAGGGGCACGCATTCAGACATAATTTACAAACGAAGCATGGGTTTAGTGAGTCCTCCAGATCAGAGGCAATAGGGATGACCCGGGATGTTCTCTTGATATGTATGTGAAGTTGACTATTTTCTTGTCCTGCAATAGGTAATGAGCACTTTTGGGTGACAGGGAAAATGCATGGAGTAAAAAGTAGATAATTTTCTTTAGGAATGTAGTGAAGTAAAAGTGGAAGTATAAACAAAAATAGTAAAGTAAAGTACAGATACCCAGGGCTGGGTAGGTTACTTTCTAAATGTAATCCGTTAGTTACTAGTTACCTGTCCAAAATTGTAATCAGTAACGTAACTTTTAGATTACCTAAACTCTAGTAACGTAATCTGATTACATTGAGTTACTTTTAGATTACTTTCCCCTTAAGAGGCATTAGAAGAAGACCAAAAATGTATGTTACCATTTGAACAACATCTATTGCAGGATAAATCAATGTTAAAGTTTACATAGCTGGCCATATAAATGCTGCGCTCATGGAATGGCATGATTTGAGCACTACTGAAAAGTGCTATTTACATGTGAAAAGTTAATGCCATATGCTGCATTTGCTATAGGCCTACTGTTAACCTTTTAGTTGGTGACGCGTTGATACCTTGATAATATGCAGCTGTTTAAAGGGCAAATCCACAGATGAAACAATAACAAAATCCTAGCCCCGCCTCTGTTTTGGTAAAAAGCTGAGGGATGGGCCTGGAGAAATGTAGCCACTCTCAAATTAATAGGCAGAGCTATGGACGCAAGGACTGACCATCCATGATATCAAAATTATTGTTTTAACCATGTTATGAGGATATACATTGTCTGTTTATATTTACAGCGTTTACAAACATTGGAGAAAAACAAGCTTATATTTGGGTTCTCATGTAGTGTGACAGTTGAACTAAGCTCATGAGGCATTTACATACACTAAGTTGACTGTGCCTTTAAACAGCTTGGAAAATTCCCAAAAAATTATGTCATGAATTTAGACTTGGAGGCCTACCTTCAAACTCAGTGCCTCTTTGCTTGACATCATGGGAAAATCAAAAGAAATCAGCCAAGACCTCAGAAAAACAATTGTAGACCTTTACAAGTCTGGTTCATCCTTGGGAGCAATTTCCAAATGCCTGAAGATACCACGTTCATCTGTACAAACAATAGCATGCAAGTATAAACACCATGGGACCACGCAGGTAGGAGACACGTTCTGTCTCCTAGAGATGAACGTACTTTGGTGCGAAAGTGCAAATCAATCCCAGACTAACCATGTGAAGATGATGGAGGAAACAGGTACAAAAGTATCTATATCCACAATAAAACGAGTCCTATATCTACATAACCTGAAAGGCCGCTCAGCAAGGAAGAAGCCACTGCTCCAAAACCGCCATAAAAAAGCCAGACTACGGTTTGCAACTGCACATGGGGACAAAGATCGTACTTTTGGAGAAATGTCCTCTGGTTTGATGAAAGAATAATAGAACTGTTAGACCATAATGACCATCGTTATCTTAGGAGGAAAAAGGGGTAGTCTTGCAAGCCGAACAACACCATCCAACCGTGAAGCACGGGGGTGGCAGCATCATGTTGTGAGGGTGCTTTGCTGCAGGAGGGACTGGTGCACTTCATAAAATAGATGGCATCATGAGGATGGACAATTACGTGGATATATTGAAGCAACATCTCAAGACATCAGTCAGGAAGTTAAAGCTTGGTCGCAAAAACCTATTCCAAATGGACAATGACCTCAAGCATACTTCCAAAGTTGTGGCAAAATGGCTTAAGGACAACAAACTCAAGGTATTGGAGTGGCCATCACAAAGCCCTGACCTCAATCCCATAGACAATGTGTGGCCAGAACTGAAGAATCGTGTGCGAGCAAGGAGGCCTACAAACCTGATTCAGTTACACCAGCTCTGTCAGGAGGAATGGGCCAAAATTCACCCAACTTATTGTGGGAAGCTTGTGGAAGGCTACCCGAAACGTTTGATTAAAGTTAAACATTTTAAAGGTAATGCTACCAAATACTAATTGAGTGTGTGTAAACCTCTGAATGTGATGAAAGAAATAAAAGCTGAAATAAATCATTCTCTCTACTATTATTCTGACATTTCACATTCTTAAAATAAAGTGGTGATCCTAAATGACCTAAAACAGGGCCATTTTTACAAGGATTAAATGTCAGGAAGTTTAAATGTATTTGGCTAAGGTGTATGTAAACTTCAGACTTCAACTTTAAGTAGTGCTTTAAAGTAATTTTACTTAAGTACTTTACACCAGTGGTGAGAAAAATAAAGAGATATAGAGAAGAAAAGAGAGACTGTGAGAAAAGGAAAATAAAAAGAGTAGGCTGATGAAGGAAAGAAGGGAGGAAGCGAGCAAGGGTTGAGAGTAATGGATTGAGGGGTAATGAAAAAAACAGGATGGAAGTAGAACGGGATGGATATCAGGCTTGAGGATTACGAAGGGAAATGACATGATGCGAGGAGAGAAGGAGTGGACAATAAGAAGTAGCAGGATGAATGGATGGAGTAACAGAGCAAAAGACAGAGGGAACGTAGGTTTTCTGTATCACCTAGCGAGCGGAGCTCATAAATTCCCTGGGTTAGGCCTTTTCTGATTTATCCTCCGTCTAGCAAGCCATTTACCTTTTCTCACGGGACCTCTGGACGGTACCCACCCTCCTACTGCCTCATTGTATGCTGTCTGTCTACGTTTTGTTTTTGGGTCATATCTTAAATATGTATGTAATCCTTTCAGGAGAGAATATAACTCAATTATCCTTCAATATAGTTTTTTTTCTCCCTTTTTTCTCTTATTCTCCACAGATGTAAAACAAACACAGCTGTCGGGTTTAACAAGCTCAAAGAATGCAAAAGGAAGAGCGTTGAACAAAACATAAATATGGAATTTTGTATAATTGTAAAGTCTGATCCAATAGTCTTATAACATAACGTCAGTATATTCCTTACTCATTCCTCTTCCTCTTCCTCTTCCTCTCCCTGTCGTTTCCCCTCTCCTTATTCTCGCAGATTTCTCTCTCTCTATTTCTCTTTCTTGCTCTCTCTCAGCTCTGTCTCTCTCTTTCTCTCTCTCTCACACTCTCTCTCTCTCAGCTCTATCTCTCTCAGCTCTGTCTCTCTCGCTCTCTCTCGCTCACTCTTTTTCTCTGCTCTTAGCTTGAATCCAGATGTGGTCTGGTTGTCTTCGGCTGTGGTCAGGTATCGTGGTCTGGTTGTCTTAGGCTGTCGTCAGGTGTCATGGTCTGGTTATGATCTTAGATGTTATAGAGAATAAAACTCAACTTTCTGACCGCTGGAATGACATTTTCCATGATACAGTGGAGCAGCTAAGTAGCCCACAACCTCAGGATGAGATGGAAGAAGTAGAAAATCAAGGATAAAGTATGTCTGTGAAGGAGAGAATATACTCTGAGTGTACAAAACATTAAGAACACCTTCCTACCATTGAGTTGCAACCCGCCCACCTTCTGCCCACAGAACAGCCTCAATTTGTCTGGGCATTGTGTCAAAAGCGTTCCACAGGGACGCTGGCCCATGTTGACTCCAATGCTTCCCATTCAAAGGCACTTAAAATATTTTGTCTTTCCCATTCACCCTATGAATTACACATACACAGTCCATGTCTCAATTGTCTCAAGGGCTTAAAAATCCTCCTTTAACCTGTCTCCTCCTCTTCATCTCCACAGATGGAAGTGGATTTAACAGGTGACATCAATAAGGGATCAGAGTTTTCACCTGGATTTCACCTGGTCAGTCGATGTCATGGAAAGAGGTGTTCTTAATGTTTTGTACACTCAGTGTATATTTTCCTACAATCCAAGAGGACAAGGGGGACAATAGCTGACGCTATCTAAGGGGCGACAGGTAGACTACCGGTTAAGCGTGTTGAATCGCCGACTAGATGAACAATCTGTCAATGTGTCCATAAGCAAGAGACTTAACCCTAATTGCTCCTGTAAATCGCTCTGGATTAGAGCGTCTGCTAAATGACTATAATTCAGATATTAGGCCATTTAGCGGACACATTTATCCAAAGACACTTAGAGTCAAGTGTGCATACATTTTATGTATGAGTGGTCCCAGGAATCAAACCCACCACCCTGGCGTTGCAAGCACCAACTAAACCAACTGATCTACAGAGAACCAACCACATACAATTTATAGATACTGTAATGTACTGCACTATACTATGTAATTATAAATATACTGTAATGTACTGCACTATACTATATAACTGTAAATATACTGTAATGTACTGCACTATACCATGTAACTGTAAATATACTGTAATATACTGCACTATACTATGTAACTGTAAATATACTGTAATGTACTGCACTATACTATATAACTGTAAATATACTGTAATGTACTGGACTATACTATATAACTATAAATATACTGTAATGTACTGCACTATACTATATAACTGTAAATATACTGTAATGTACTGTACTATACTAAGTAACTATAAATATACTGCAATGTACTGCACTATACTATATAACTGTACATATACTGTAATGTACTGGACTATACTATGTAACTATAAAAATACTGTAATGTACTACACTATACTGTATCACTGTAAATATACTGTAATGTACTGCACTATACTATGTAACTCTAAATATAATGTAATGTACTGCACTATACTATATAACTGTAAATATACTGTAATGTACTGCACTATACTATATAACTGTAAATATACTGTAATGTACTGCACTATACTATGTAACTATAAATATATTGTAATGTACTGCACTATACTATATAACTGTAAATATACTGTAATGTACTGCACTATACTATGTAACTATAAATATACTGTAATGTACTGCACTATACTATGTAACTATACATATACTGTAATGTACTGCACTATACTATATAACTTTAAATATACTGTAATGTTTAGTTACTGTACTGTACATTTCTCAGTAAAAAAATATATTATGCAGAACAGCTTTACAACAACAAAAGCATTGTCTCATGTTAAACCAGGTGTAGATGACTCTAACCTGACGTGGGCCACACGCTGTACTCTGATGGTGAAGCCAACTCAGTACCAGCTGCATTGTTCCCCTTTCAGAAACACAATTGGTCGGACAGCCTGCCTGCAACAGAGACCGGGGGTGTGTGTTGGCTGGCAGTCTGACGCTCTTCAAAGCCCTGATTCCCACTGGCAACACTGTAGCAACGGATACAGTTGTTGAGGAAAGGGGTAACAGCTGGCATTGTGTGTGTGTGTGTGGTAGGTTCTGAAGTCATGCAGACCAGTGCAGGCGTGTCAGCGACCAGCAATTCATCCAACATGACATTCCACCACCTTGCCTCTCTGCCACACACCCAGTCTCCCCTTCTGCAATGCATTTATGTGAACCTATTGCTTTCAGTTGGTTTTTCCACACACGTTCAATTTCCAGAAATGTGCTGTTTGTATTTCTATTAATGATGGCTCCCCATTAGCTACTCTTCCTGGTGTCTGGAAAAATTAAGGGAGTTAAAAAAAACATTACAATACATTCATTACAGATCTCACAACACACCGCCTCAGGCCCATACTCCAGTACCACATATCTTCAACACAAAATACATGTGCATGCGTGTGTATAGTGCGTATGTTATCATGTGTGTATGCATGTGTCTGTGCCTATGCATATGTCTGTTCCTTCACAGTCCCCACTGCTCCATGAGGTGTATTTTTTAAATCATTTTTTAAAATCTGATTCTACTACTTGCATTAGTTACCTGATGTGGAATAGAGTTACATGTAGTCATGGCTCTTTGTAGTACTGTGCTCCTCCCATAGTCTGTTCTAGACTTGGGGACTGTGAAGAGACCTCTGGTGGCATTTCTTGTGGGGTATGCATGGGTGTCTGAGCTGTATGCTAGTCGTTTAATGCATTCAACATGTCATAAATCAAAGTAGTGATGAAGTCCATCTCTCCTCTACTTTGAGCCAGGAGAGATTGACAAGATTAATGTTAGCTCTCTGTGTACATCCAAGGGCCAACCGTGCTGCCCTGTTCTGAGCCAAAAGTCTCTGACCACACTTCTGAACAGTAGTCCAGGTGTGACAAAACTAGAGCCTGTAGGACCTGCCTTGTTGATAGTGTTGTTAATAAGGCAGATCAGCGCTTAATTATGGACAGACTTCTCCCCATCTTAGCTACTGTTGTAAATATATTTTTTGACAATGACAATCTAGTCAGTTTAGTCACCTCGACGTGCTCAATTACCACATAATTTATTACAAGATTTAGTTGAAGTTTAGGGTTTAGTGAATGATTTGTCCCAAATACAATTGCTTTTAGTTTTTTGAAATATTTAGGACTAACTTATTCCTTGCCACCCAAAAAGTACGGGGCCTAGACAGCTGCCCTGGGGAATTCCTGATTCTACCTGAATTATGTTGGAGAGGCTTCCATTAAAGAACACCCTCTGTGATCTGTTAGACAGGTAACTCTTTATTCACAACATAGCAGGGGGTGTACATTTTTCCAGCAGCAGACTATGTCAAAAGCCGCAGTGAAGTCTAACAAAACATCCCCCACAATCTTTTTATTCATCATCAGTAATTTGTGTAAGTGCTGTGCTTGTTGAATATCCTTCCTTATAAGCATGCTGAAAGTCTGTTGTCAAATTGTTTACTGTAAAATAGCATTGTATCTGGTCAAACACAATCTGTCCCAAAACTTTACTAAGGGTTGCTAACAGGCTGATTTGTCGGCTATTTGAGCCAGTAAAGGGGGCTTTACTATTCTTAGGTAGCGTAATGACTTTTTCTTCCCTCCAGGCCTGAGGGCACACACTTTATAGTAGAGTTAGATTGAATATATGGCAAATAGGAGTGGCAATATCGTCCGCTATTATCTTCAGTATTTTTCCATCCAAGTTGTCACGGTGGCTTGTCATTGTTGATAGACAATAATATATATATTTTGTAGCATCAGCAGAGGCATTCAGGGTAGTTAGAAGAAAATAAATTAGGTTACTTACATTGCGTCTACCAATGCCGCTAGTATAATGTACTGCACTAAAGCATTATGATGACTCAGCGACACAAAGGCAAGGATTAACTAAACTGGGCTTGGGTCATTGATAAGTCATTGTCTCAATGCAGCCTTATAATGCTGTGAAAGGATCCAGAAACACAAGTGATCTGGGTGGGTCCCATCGTCCTTATAAAATGTGTTTTGTTTCCAAAAGGTTTCGAAATTGTCAACAAAAGCTAAACCCATTGAGCTGCAATAATCACGTAGACAGTTTTAAAGAGAGAGAATCCTGCTAAAGTGTTCAATGCCACGATTCAGAGAGGGCACAGGGCCAGATATGATGGGTCTTTTATTAGTGTCTAGCAGAGAGTCGATCAGCGCTTTGAAATCCAGTTTCAACTGTTCAGAGCTGCCCTTCATAATGTCATTAAAACCCACATGGACTACGATAGAATCAATGTCCATATCCTGGCGTAGCTCATTTGGGAGCAGCTAAGTAATGTAATTTACTTGAACTCCGGGATAGGACATTGTTTTTGCACCAGGAATAGTCAAATGTTTTACCGTGGAGCTGCCCAAAATCCAGCCACTCCCACTCTTCACAGGATGGTGCAGGCCTCCAACAGACGGAGAATCCCCGCCCAATCCAGTGTAGGGATGGAAGGTTGCAATTTAGACTTCAAAATCGTAGGGGAAGGAGTAGGAGAAGGCATACCGGCAGCAGACACAGATACCCCCAGCGATGAAGGTGCAGAAAGATCAGGCTCCAGGGTAGCGAAACTATTAGTTATTTGTATCCGCTCTGGGCCTCTCGTTAGGAGTGTAGATGCCGCTATCTTCGGGCTTCCACGGCTCATGACATGCGACCGTCATTGATTGCCATGCTCCTCTTGCTGTGTTCCTTCGTCTCTGCTATCAGACGGGAAGGATAGGCAGGAGATGGCTCCCCTGACAAACGAACTCCGGACAACACCGACCAGTCGGATAATGACAAATTACAAGACGGAGATGCATCCAACATGTGCGAAAGTCATTCAGCCACCGGCGTAGGAAAGGTAAACATTCCACTCTGAGTTTTCCCCAGTTTCTTACATAGGCTGGGAACCGGCGTTGTCTAGGAAGCCACCTCAAGCCTATAATCCTCGGTAAGCAAATAATTGCCGCATTGGAACCCTGAGGGATCCAGTTTGTCCCGAAACAGTGTAGTAGTTACAGCTCCTAAAGTGCTGTAAACGTTCATTTACTTCTCCATTGAAAAACTCATCTGGGACCAACTTCGTTAGCTTGATGGTTGACGTTAGCAGCTTAGCTAGGTTAGTGGCTCTTTTAAGTAGACTTAAAAGGGACCCCAAAAATTGTAATTCATAAAATCCTATTTCATTTAATCTAACTGCACTGTCTATTTTACAGTAGCTATTACTGTGAAATAAAACTATGCTATTGTTTGAGGAGAGTGCACAGTTTTGAACATTTTGAACAGAAATGCAATGGTTCATTGGATCAGTCTAAAACTTTGCACATACACTGCTGTCATCTAGTGGCCAAAATCTAAATTGCAGCTGGGCTGGAATAATACATTATGGCCTTTCTCTTGCATTTCAAAGATGATGGTACAAAACAATGACAAAAGAGTTGGTTTTTTCTTTGTATTATCTTTTACCAGATCTATTGTGTTATATTATCCTACATTCATTTCACATTAACACAAACTTCAAAGTGTTTCCTTTCAAATGGTACCAAGAATATGCATATCTTTGCTTCAGGGCCTGAGTTACAGGCAGTTAGATTTGTGTATGTCATTTTAGGGGAAAATTGAAAAAAAAAGGGCTGATCCTTAAGAGGTTTTAATGAAGATACCGTTAGACTCACATTTCACAGTTTTTACTGCTAAAGAAAAACATCTTTTTAATTTCAAAGAGTACCTATTGAATGTATAGTCCCTCTCTACTCCGTCTCTCTCTCAATCTGTATTTGATGCTCTGCGGCACGGCAGAGGCTGTGAAAGTCAGCGGCAGCAAAACAACGATACCATCTCCTTCCGACGACAAGTGTTAATGACTTCCTGTACGTGGGATTAATAAAAACAAGCAGGTCTGGCTGTATCGGCTCTTATCTCCACCCAGGACACAGACAGTTGTCATCTCTGGCAAATGATATGAAACAGTCCAGATAGGCCCTGTTTGATCTTGCTGCAAGCAATGCTCACACCACCAAAATTACAGCTAATACATGTCCCCGATGCAGGATCCACTTACTGTACGTGTGTGTAAGTAGGGGTTGGGGGGGTTTGTGTGTGTGTTTTCAATTGTGTGTGTGTGTGTGTGTGTCTCTGTGTGTGTGTGTGTGTGTGTGTGTGTGTGTGTGTGTGTGTGTGTGTGTGTGTGTGTGTGTGTGTGTGTGTGTGTGTGTGTGTGTGTGTAAGCAGCCAGGTCATTCAAGATTGACCTCGAAATTGGACGTCCTGAGGACGTTAGGAAATGCCTTCAAAATCATCCACTAGGGGCAACTTGGGTTTTGCTAATGCATTGTAGACAGGAGTGGTGAGGGATATTACCATCAAGTAGTCCTGGGTTTTGCTAATGTGTTGTGGACAGGGCTGGTGAGGGATATTACCATCAAGTAGTCCTGGGTTTTGCTACGGTGTTGTGGACAGGGGTGGTGAGGGATATTACCATCAAGTAGTCCTGGGTTTTGCTACGGTGTTGTGAACAGGGGTGGTGAGGGATATTACCATCAAGTAGTCCTGGGTTTTGCTACAGTGTTGTGGACAGGGGTGGTGAGGGATATTACCATCAAGTAGTCCTGGGTTTTGCTAATGTGTTGTGGACAGGGGTGGTGAGGGATATTACCATCAAGTAGTCCTGGGTTTTGCTACCGTGTTGTGGACAGGGGTGGTGAGGGATATTACCATCAAGTAGTCCTGGGTTTTGCTAATGTGTTGTGGACAGGGCTGGTGGATGGGAGTAATACCATGAATCTGGATCAGAAGGTTGTGTGTTTAATCCCAGTCATTGATACAGTTATTGATTTTATATTTTAACCCTTTCCAAAACCTTAACCCTTACCTTAACCATTTGGAATGAGCGACTAAACATTAACTTCGAAGTTTGAAGTTTGGAGAACATGGACGAACGTCTAACTCTGAAGTGAGACTGTGAGAGTTTGTTTGTGTGTGAGATGTGCAGACAGGCTTACGTTCGCGCAGACATCTGTGTGTGTGTGTGCGTGCGCCGGTGTGCATTTGTGTCTGTGTGTGTGTGTGTTTGTATGTGTGTGTGTGTGTGATCGTGTGTGTTCCAGCAGCAGTGAGAGATGCAGAGAGCCTGGTCCCAGGAGTGTAAACCCGGTAATCTACAAATGGCTGTGTGCTATTAAACCTCTAATTCAGCTGGATTAAAGGCTCTGGTGAACACAATCCCCATGCTCAGGTTTTTAGGAGTTCGCTCAAGGTGCCGCTTTAAATATTAATGGAGGGATGGATGGAGGGAGGGAGAGAGAGAGAGGGAGAAGGAGAGGGAAAATTTAAATTTCACTTTGAGAAAAAAAGAAAGGGGTTTAATAGTAAACCCAGGGTCTTTAGAGTAAGCCAACATCTAGCAAACTTCTAACAAAGAGACACACATACACACGCATATGCACACGCACGCACACACACACATGCACACACACACACACACATTGGAGGTTTCAGGGTTAGTCCACAAGCACACAAACTCCTCTACGACCTTAGCCAATCTAACTCGCACCGTTTCACTCTCAAACACACACACAGCTTCTCACTGTGCTAGCGTTGCCCCTATGAGCTCTGTATCCCACTCCAGCACTCACTCTGAAAAGGTCAGCCAATGCTTTATAACCAGAGTCTTACAGTTAAATGACATACACACACACACACACACACACATCGGACGAGTCAGGGTTAACAGCAGTCTACAGAGAAATATGTCATTCCAAGCCTGAATAATTAGATACAGTATGTCTGGGCTTCATCCACACATGATTTAAAAAGACATATAAGCTGCTGAACATAATGTTACATACCGTTACATACCGTTACATACCGTTACATACTGTTACATACTTTTACATACCGTTACATAATGTTACATACCGTTACATACTTTTACATACCGTTACATACTGTGTGCGTGCATGCTCGTGTGCGTTTGTGCGCGTGTGTGTTTCACTGTGCAGCTGAAACTTCTCTACAGTAGGTACAGTATTTGTTGCTGACAATGCAGTTCAGTATGTTACAGAACAGGGCACATAATGCTTCCTGTAATGAGCTGAGGTTTCTAGTACGTTAACAGAGATTGTCAAATGAAATCAGGAAGTTGAAACTCTTCTTAAAAAAAAACTTCTTTAGTCTATATCTTTCACAGTAAGCCATCAGTCTATCCTAATCATTGCATAGTAACAGAACATTACTGTACCAAGTATCAATGAGAAATTATGATTGCTATTACTTACTGTACTGTAGCCTGCTAACTTTGCCTCAAAAAAACAATTACAGTCTATGATATTAATTATAATATAATTACATATGTTGTGAAACGTTAAGTTGTCACAAGACAGTACATTACTGGGCCAAATGAAATGGTTGTAATTGGGTCATAATTGTGACTAAACGACATTATTGAATTAATGTTGAATTAATGGTAGCAGTGGAGCCGAACCAGAGGGACGTATGTTGATAATTACCTCTTATTAAACCAGGTTTACTAAGACAATGTAAGTATGCACACAATAATGATATCAAAGTGTTGCGTCGTCTGCCCAAAGGTACTTTTCTGTTTTGGTTCTACGTCATGAAATTATTCTCTAATTAACTTTGGTAGTTAGGCAGGTGATATGATTAGCCATGTTGAAATAATGTAGAGATTTGCTTAATAAATATGCCAAAAATAATGATATCAACCATAAAGTGTCTCAGAGCGGCTACTGTGTGACATTATCTGCCCAAAGGCACTGTTCTGACAGTCTGGGATTCAACTTTATAAACTGATGTTATAACTATGTTTGCCAGTTTACCTACAGTGGGGCAAAAAAGTATTTAGTCAGCCACCAATTGTGCAAGTTCTCCAGCTTAAAAAGATGAGAGAGGCCTGTAATTTTCATCATAGGTAAACTTCAACTATGACAGACGAAATGAGAAAAAGAAATCCAGAAAATCACATTGTAGGATTTTTAATTTATTTATTTGCAAATTATGGTGGAAAATAAGTATTTGGTCAATAACAAAAGTTTATCTCAATACTTTGTTATATACCCTTTGTTGGCAATGACAGAGGTCAAACGTTTTCTGTAAGTCTTCACAAGGTTTTCACACACTGTTGCTGGTATTTTGGCCCATTCCTCCATGCAGATCTCCTCTAGAGCAATGATGTTTTGGGGCTGTCGCTGGGCAACACGGACTTTCAACTCCACTTCAAGGCCACTCCAGGACCTTGAAATGCTTCTTACGAAGCCACTCTTTCGTTGCCCGGGCGGTGTGTTTGGGAGCATTGTCATGCTGAAAGACCCAGCCACGTTTCATCTTCAATGCCCTTGCTGATGGAAGGAGGTTTTCACTCAAAATCTCACGATACATGGCCCCATTCATTCTTTCCTTTACACGGATCAGTCGTCTTGGTCCCTTTGCAGAAAAACAGCCCCAAAGCATGATGTTTCCACCCCCATGCTTCACAGTAGGTATGGTGTTCTTTGGATGCAACTCAGCATTCTTTCACGACGAGTTGAGTTTTTACAAAAAAGTTATATTTTGGTTTCATCTGACCATATGACATTCTCCCAATCCTCATCTGGATCATCCAAATGCTCTCTAGCAAACTTCAGACGGGCCTGAACATGTACTGGCTTAAGCAGGGGGACACGTCTGGCACTGCAGGATTTGAGTCCCTGGCGGCGTAGTGTGTTACTGATGGTAGGCTTTGTTACTTTGGTCCCAGCTCTCTGCAGGTCATTCACTAGGTCCCCCCGTGTGGTTCTGGGATTTTTGCTCACCGTTCTTGTGATCATTTTGACCCCACAGGGTGAGATCTTGCGTGGAGCCCCAGATCGAGGAAGATTATCAGTGGTCTTGTATGTCTTCCATTTCGTAATAATTGCTCCCACAGTTGATTTCTTCAAACCAAGGTGCTTACCTATTGCAGATTCAGTCTTCCCAACCTGGTGCAGGTCTACAATTTTGTTTCTGGTGTCCTTTGACAGCTCTTTGGTCTTGGCCATAGTGGAGTTTGGAGTGTGACTGTTTGAGGTTGTGGACAGGTGTCTTTTATACTGATAACAAGTTCAAACAGGTGCCATTAATACAGGTAACGAGTGGAGGACAGAGGAGCCTCTTAAAGAAGAAGTTACAGGTCTGTGAGAGCCAGAAATCTTGCTTGTTTGTATGTGACCAAATTCTTATTTTCCACCATAATTTGCAAATAAATTTATAAAAAATCCTACAATGTGATTTTCTGGATTTTTTTTCCTCATTTTGTCTGTCATAGTTGCAGTGTACCTATGATGAAAATTACAGGCCTCTCTCATCTTTTTAAGTGAGAGAACTTGCACAATTGGTGGCTGACTAAATACTTTTTTGCCCCACTGTATATATTGCTGAAACATCTCCATTTCTTTGTGAAACTCCAACTCTGCTCCTCTGCTCAAACATTGCATAAAAGTGTCCAGTAAAGGTAAGCCAACAAAGTTAGGCAAGCATTGCAGCCATCTCTCTCTCTGTATGTCCTCAAGGAGACAGAATCAAGCCACACTGTGGCTGTCAAATTAAGCTGTCACACACATCAAATCAACGGTCCAGAAAGTGAGAGCAGAGAACATCCTCTCTAAATCCCACTGACAGAACAATCAATATATCTACAGCCTTTTCTGAAGGATTATTAGGTCAGAATATTAGGTCAGAATATATGGTTAGAATATTAGGTCAGAATATTAGATTAGAATATTAGGTTAGAATATTAGGCTAGAATATTAGGTCAGAATATTAGTTTAGAATATTAGGTTAGAATATTAGGTCATAATATTAGGTTAGAATATTAGGTCATAATATTAGGTTAGAATATTAGGTCAGAATATTAGGTTAGAATATATGGTTAGAATATTAGGCTAGAATATTAGGTTAGAATATTAGGTCATAATATTAGGTTAGAATATTAGGTCAGAATATTAGGTTAGAATATATGGTTAGAATATTAGGCTAGGATATTAGGTTAGAATATTAGGTTAGAATATTAGGTCAGAATATTAGGTTAGAATATATGGTTAGAATATTAGGTCAGAATATTAGGTCAGAATATTAGGCTAGAATATTAGGCTAGAATATTAGGTTAGAATATTAGGTCAGAATATTAGGTCAGAATATTAGGTTAGAATATTAGGTCAGAATATTAGGCTAGAATATTAGGTTAGAATATTAGGTTAGAATATTAGGTCAGAATATTAGGCTAGAATATTAGGTTAGAATATTAGGTTAGAATATATGGTTGGAATATTAGGTTGGAATATTAGGTTGGAATATTAGGTCAGAATATTAGGTCAGAATATTAGGTTAGAATATTAGGTCAGAATATTAGGCTAGAATATTAGGTTAGAATATTAGGTTAGAATATTAGGTCAGAATATTAGGTTAGAATATTAGGTTAGAATATATGGTTAGAATATTAGGTTAGAATATTAGGTTGGAATATTAGGTCATAATATTAGGTTAGCATACTAGGTTCGAATATTAGGTTAGAATATTTTGTTTGAATAGAATAATATATAATCAATACTATGTTCCAGGAGGGTTTTATGGTTAATATTAGGTTTGGGTTAAAAAAGTCAAAGTCACCATTATTAGTCAGTTGTACAACCAAATGCCTTCAACCGAAATGTTTCTTCCGCATTTAACCCAACCCCTCTGAATCAGAGAGGTGCGGGGGGCTGCCTTAATCGACATCCACGTCTTGGCGCCCGGGAACAGTGGGTTAACTGCCTTGTTCAGGGGCAGAATAACAGATTTTTTCCTTGTCAGCTCGGGGATTCGAACTTGCAACCCTCCGGTTACAAGTCCAATGCTCTAACCACTAGGCTACCTGCCGCCCTAAATCTTTTGTCTCTGTCCACACAAAGTTTCACTCTTCTGATCTGCTGCTGAAATATACAGTATCTTACATTTAAATCATGGAGTTCTCTGTAATTCAAGACCCAAGAAGAGTTTGCACCTACTTCTTTAGTTTCATAATAAGTGATACATTTTTAAGGCCTAAAAATGCATCAGTGGACACAAAAACGTGGTTTTAGTCAGAATTTGTTTTAAAGTACCGGGATTTGTTTCTCTGTTCGGAGCTAAAACACATTTTGCCTTCATTCTAAAACCACCGTAATCTGAAAAACTATCTCATTAGGTCCAAAATAAACAACCTATGACCCCCTACATGTTGTAATCATACCATTACAGCTCCTCCTTGAGCTGTTTTGTCAGAGAAAAACATATGAATTTGTCTAAATGTATAGATATATATGTCTACCTGTTGATTACTTGGATGAGAGACAGTATCAGATCAATTTATTCACAGCTGATTGACACATTTAATTGGGGCCTCGAGGACGACACAATTTGTTTTCCGAATGTTTGACACGCAAGCATTGCGAACAGACACAAGGTCACATGTGCACGTGCAAACATACACACACACACACGCAAACGCACACCGCTGTAGCACCAGATAACCAGACACAGTTGACATCCCTCTAGTATGGCCATATCTGTCCATGGTATACACACTATTTCTTCTCACTAAACAACCTAATTCACTATGTCTCAGAGTTGAGTACAGCTCAGGATATAAAATCACTGGCAGACAGCAGCTACATATGGGTAAATCATGTGGTTTCAGCTACGAGGCCTGCGCAAGCCTAGGATAAAAGGCCTATAACCCAGCATCTACAGACAGAGCTCACTGGGATCAACTAAACCCTGACTGTGTTTAACCTCTGAATTCCAGTCACCGCGTGGAGCTGCCAATGTAAGCTAGTTGCAGACGGGGCCCATTCAAAACAGACGGTTAGATGCACGGTTTATATTTACATGGTATATGGTATTTAAGGTGCAGGAATAGCAGAAATAAGTAGTGTATTAACAACAACAAAAAGCTGGATAAAACTGGTTTCCCCCACAGGAAGGAACGTCAGCCAATCAATACAATCTAACATCTGACCTTGAATCGTTGTGGAAGCTCATTGGTGGAGCTGAATGCATTACATGTATGGAGATGAGGAAGTAGGTATGAGTGTGTGGGATGCACGTGCTAGTAAGATGAGCATGTGAGATCCTCCCTGCATCCCACTTGTCATTCTTCAGAGAAAATCTGTACCAGTCAAAGGTTTGGACACACCTACTCATTCCATTTTTATTAGTTAATTAGTAATAAAAATAAATAAAAAATCCATCTCAATGTGTTTGAGCCAATCAGTTGTGTTGTGACAAGGTAGGGGTGGTGTACAGAAGATAGCCCTATTTGTCACAAGACCAAGTCCATATTATGGCAAGAACAGCTCAAATAAGCTTAGAGAAATTACTTTAATAAGACAAGAAGGTCAGTCAATCTGGAACATGTCAAGAACTTTGAAAGTTTCTTCAAGTGCAGTTGCAAAAACCATCAAGCGCCATGATGAAACTGGCTCTCATGAGGACCGCCACAAAAAAGATAGACCCAGAGCTACCTCTGCTGCAGAGGATACGTTCATTACAGTTACCAGCCTCAGAAATTGCAGCCCAAATAAATGTTCAAGTAACAGACACATCTCAACATCAACTGTTCAGAGGAGACTGTGTGAATCAGGCCTTAATGGTCGAATTCCTGCAAAGAAACCACTTCTAAAGGACACCAATAATGAGAAGAAATGTGCTTGGGCCAAGAAACTTGAGTAATTTACATTAGACCGGTGGAAATCTGTCCTTTCGTCTGAGGAGTCCAAATATGAGATTTTTGGTTCCAACCACCATGTCTTTGTGAGACGCAGAGTTGGTGAACGAATGATTTCCGCATGTGTGATTCCCACCATGACGCATGGAGGAGGAGGTGTGATGGTGTGGGGGGGGCTTTGCTTGTGCCACTGTCTGTGATTTATTTAGAATTCAAGGCACACTTAACCAGCATGTCTACCACAGCATTCTGCAGCGATACGCCATCCCATCTGGTTTGCACTTAGAGGGACTGTCATTTGTTTTTCAACAGGACAAAACACACCTTAAGGCTGTGTAAGGGCTATTTGACCAAGGAGTACTGCATCAGATGACCTGGCCTCCCCAATTACCCGACCTCAACTCAATTGAGATGGTTTGGGATGAGTTGGACCGCAGAGTGAAGGAAAAGCAGCCAACAAGTGCTCAGCATATGTGGGAACTCCTTCAAGACTTTTGGAAAAGCATTCCTGGTGAAGCTGGTTGAGAGAATGCCAGAGTGTGCAAAGCTGTCATCAAAGCAAAGGGTGGCTACTTTGAAGAACCTAAAACATATTTGTTTAACACTTTTTTGATTCCATATGTGTTATTTCATAGTTGTGATGTCTTCACTATTATTCTACAATCTAGAGAATATTAAAATAAAGAAAAACCCTGGAATGTGTGGGTGTGTCCAAATGTTTGACTGGTACTGTATTATGGTTAAACGTCTATTTGTTACAGATTAATTCCACGTGGTTAAAGGGAATATTGTCCATGGTTACAGGGTTAAAACAGAAACAAGTCAAAGGGTAAAGTTTAGGTATTAATTCAGAGTGGTTAAGATTAGGGCTTCACATTCAAGCATCATGAGGTGTTGCCAGTGCTGGGCAAAGGTTTTACATTTTTTGGGGTGAGCTCAAAGAGAGGCATATATCGACGTTCTCAAGACCTTTTCAAACATCCGAAATCGAAGTCTATTTCTAGTAATAACCCTGGGTACTATAGTATACTCATTAGGCCTGTATTAAATACACATTGGGAATAGCCTCTGTCTCCCTTATACACGCACGCACGCACACACACACACACACACACACACACACACACACACACACACACACACACACACACACACACACACACACACACACACACAAACTCTCACACATACACAAACACTCAAACACACAAGTACACATTGCCTGATGTCAAGCTTGAGCTGTGGGATTGGGGAACAAAGGCGTTGGGGTTGAAAGCAGCAGCTGACTTCAAACAGTACTGAACCTCCCTGGATGACCTGGTACACAAGGAGAGAGAGAGAGAGGATGGGGGGGATGAAGGGAGGGATGGATAGAGGGAGGGAAGGAAGGAAGGAAGGAAGGAAGGAAGGAAGGAAGGAGGGAGGGAGGGAGGGAGGGAGAGAGAGAAAGGAGGGAGGGAAAGAGGGAGGGAGGGAAAGAGGGATGAAGGGTGGGATGAATAGCGGGATGAAGGGAGGGATGGAGAGAGAGGAGGGAGGGATGGAGAGAGGGAGGGAGGCAAGGAGAGATGGATAGAGGGATGAAGGGAGGGAGGGAGGGAGGGAGAATGTGAAAACAAGAGAGGAGAGAGGGAGAGAAGAGATGAGAGAGAGAGAGAGAGAGAGAGCGAGAGAGAGAGCGAGAGAGAGAGAGAGAGAGAGAGAGAGAGAGAGAGAGAGAGAAGAGGAAGAATAGGAAAACAGGCCTGAGTAAAACGGACAGGTAATTTATAAGAGCACTGCTGCAGAGCTGGAAAAGTGTGTGTGCATTTGTGAGTGTGTGTATGAGAGAGAAAGCTGGGTCTCTCTCTCTCTCTCTCTCTCTGCCACAGTATCTAGCCCATAAATCCCCTTAAAATGCTCAATAACCTATAATTTTAATGTCACTGGACCCCCATGCATTATACACTGTGTGTATGTATCTGGGTGCATTTGTGTGTATGAGCTTGCGTGTGTATGTGTCAAAGTCACCATTATTAGTCAGTTGTACAATTGAATGCCTTCAACCGAAATGTGTCTTCCACATTTAACCCAACCCCTCTGAATCAGAGAGGTGCGGGGGGCTGCCTTAATCGACATCCACGGCACCCGGGGAACAGTGGGTTAACTGCCTTGTTCAGGGGCAGAACGACAGATATTTTTTTTTTTCCCCCTTGTCAGCTTGGGGATTTGAACTTGCAACCCTCCGGTTACAAGTCCAACGCTCTAACCACTAGGCTACCTGCCGCCCCTGTGTGTGTGTGTGTGTGTGTGTGTGTGAGTGAGTGTATGAGTGTGTGTATGTGTGTGCATGCGTGTGCTTGAGTGTATGTGAGTGTGTATGAGCATGCGTGTGTGTGTGTGTGTGTGTGTGTGTGTGCAGTAGAAACAGGAAACGGATCCCATGGCCACCTCATTCTCTCTATCTTTCATTCTCTCACTCCTGGTATGTAATATAACTTCCTGTGTCGGTGGGTTTGTCTCCATAGATCAGTGACTGATTATTAGTGGGAGTGATTATGACCATTCCTTTATGGAATATCTCATTTCAAACTCAGCTTGCACCCCCTTACCACTGTTCCTCCTGCTGCTATTCCACCCCTCTTCCACTGTTCCTCCTGATGCTATTCCACCCTCTTCCACTGTTCCTCCTGCTGCTATTCCAACCCCTTCCACTGTTCCTCCTGCTGCTATTCCACCCCTCTTCCACTGTTCCTCCTGCTGCTATTCCAACCCCTTCCACTGTTCCTCCTGCTGCTATTCCACCCCTCTTCCACTGTTCCTCCTGATGCTATTCCAACCCCTTCCACTGTTCCTGCTGCTGCTATTCCACCCCCTTCCACTGTTCCTCCTGCTGCTGCTATTCCACCCCCTTCCACTGTTCCTCCTGCTGCTATTCCACCCCTCTTCCACTGTTCCTCCTGCTGCTATTCCAACCCCTTCCACTGTTCCTCCTGCTGCTATTCCACCCCTCTTCCACTGTTCCTCCTGCTGCTATTCCAACCCCTTCCACTGTTCCTCCTGCTGCTATTCCACCCCTCTTCCACTGTTCCTCCTGATGCTATTCCACCCCCTTCCACTGTTCCTCCTGATGCTATTCCACCCCCTTCCACTGTTCCTCCTGATGCTATTCCACCCCTCTTCCACTGTTCCTCCTGATGCTATTCCACCCCCTTCCACTGTTCCTCCTGATGCTATTCCACCCCCTTCCACTGTTCCTCCTGCTGCTATTCCAACCCCTTCCACTGTTCCTCCTGCTGCTATTCCACCCCTCTTCCACTGTTCCTCCTGCTGCTATTCCACCCCCCTTCCACTGTTCCTCCTGATGCTATTCCACCCCTCTTCCACTGTTCCTCCTGCTGCTATTCCACCCCCCTTCCACTGTTCCTCCTGATGCTATTCCACCCCCTTCCACTGTTCCTGCTGCTGCTATTCCACCCCCTTCCACTGTTCCTCCTGCTGCTTTTCTGCTCATTTTCCACCCCTCCATTGCTCCTTCTGCTATTCCACCTTTCTTCACCCCTCCATTCCTCCACCCTCGCTCTTGATCCCACTTGACTCTCTTCTGTGTCCTCCAGGCCCTCTGTCCTCCTATCCGACAATCCAACAGGTGTACCGGCTGGCAGCCGCTAGACACTGATCCCGTCCCAAATGGCACACTATTCCCTATGTAGTGCACGAGGGCCCATAGGGAACAGGGTGCCATGAGGGCCCACAGGAAACATGGAGCCATTTGGGATGCAGACACTGATCCGGGGTTAGTCAGAGCCGCTGAGAGGAAAGATAACATATTGTCGCCGAGGCGAAAAGACACTGTTGGGATGGTGACCTTTCCTCATGTGGTACGTGTGTAAACAGAGCTAATGATGGGTGATAGTACGTCACACCCTCTGATGCACTCTTCATCTCTCCCTCTCTCTCTCCCTGTCTCTCTCTTACTCTCTCTTTTCTCTCTCTTCTTTCCATCTCTCTTTCTCCTCTCACCCTCTCTGTTTCCTTTTCTTTCTTATCTACCTCGTTCTGTTCCTTCCGCGCCCCTCGTCGTGCGCTGTGTTCCTAGTTCTTACAAGCGCGGCGCTGTGTAATCTCCGTGTTGATAAGAAGATTAAAGAGTGGAGCGGAAGATGAGAGAGTATTCAATGGGATTCTCTCTTAGCAGTAGAAAAGGATATCAGCAGGAGGGATATCACCCTGGGGTGGACGAGAGGAGGGAGACTGGGAGACCGGGAGACGAAGTGGCAGTGGTGGTGCACTCCATTGCCACTGCTTGGTTGCTTGGAGAACCCAACTGCTCAGCACTGACATTTTTCTAGCTACAGGCTCATAAACTCAGGAGAAAAAAGAAACGTCCTCTCACTGTCAACTGCGTTTATTTTCAGCAAACTTAAACATGGATCATTGAACAAGCATGGGAAACAGTGTTTAAACCCTTTACAATGAAGATCTGTGAAGTTATTTTGATTTTTACGAATTATTTTTGAAAGACAGGGTGCTGAAAAATGGGATGTTTTATTTTTTTGCTGAGTTTGCATCATTCCCTGCATAACACATACTGACCCCGGTCTCATAGATGCATCATTCCCTGCATAACACATACTGACCCCCGTCTCATAGATGCATCATTCCCTGCATAACACATACTGACCCCCGTCTCATAGATGCATCATTCCCTCAAGACTGCAGAGACATTTTTTATATTAATTGGTGATTGGTAGGGGACAGGGTGACAGGATCCCTGATTGATATGGAACAAGGCAGGTTAAAACAAAGATGACAGTACGTAGTTCAAAGACAAGTAATCCATTGAGTATCAGTGGTGTCAAACTCCACAACCAACTTTAACCCTCAGCTGATTCCCATGCTACTGTACCTCTGCTGTTCAAGCCACTGTCATAGATAATAATAAAACACTTTAACCTTTATTTAACTAGGCAAGTCAGTTAAGAACAAATTCTAATTTACAATAATAATAATAATATAGGACAAAACACTACAGTAGAGTAGATGGGAAAAGGACAAAACACTACAGGACAAAACACTACAGTAGAGTAGATGGGAAAAGGACAAAACACTACAGTAGAGTAGATGGGAAAAGGACAAAACACTACAGGACAAAACACTACAGGACAAAACACTACAGTAGAGTAGATGGGAAAAGGACAAAATACTACAGTAGAGTAGATGGGAAAAGGACAAAACACTACAGGACAAAACACTACAGGACAAAACACTACAGGACAAAACACTACAGTAGAGTAGATGGGAAAAGGACAAAACACTACAGTAGAGTAGATGGGAAAAGGACAAAACACTACAGGACAAAACACTACAGGACAAAACACTACAGTAGAGTAGATGGGAAAAGGACAAAACACTACAGTAGAGTAGATGGGAAAAGGACAAAACACTACAGGACAAAACACTACAGGACAAAACACTACAGTAGAGTAGATGGGAAAAGGACAAAACACTACAGTAGAGTAGATGGGAAAAGGACAAAACACTACAGTAGAGTAGATGGGAAAAGGACAAAACACTACAGGACAAAACACTACAGGACAAAACACTACAGGACAAAACACTACAGTAGAGTAGATGGGAAAAGCTCCTCTGTCAACTAATGTAGTCAGTGAAATGAGGACGAACCAGGAGGTCAACTGTTCTCCACATCTCTCTCTCTGAATGATTTATTAGCTTACAGACACTGAAGAGGGAAGGAGGAGAAATCCACATTCCTCCTCTCCTCTCCTCTCCTCTCCTCTCCTCTCCTCTCCTCTCCTCTCCTCTCCATACCCTCTCCGTCTCTCTCCGTCTCTTCTCCTCTCCTCTCCATCTCTCTCCGTCTCCTCTCCTCTCCTCTCCATACCCTCTCCATCTCTCTCCGTCTCTTCTCCTCTCCTCTCCTCTCCATCTCTCTCCGTCTCTTCTCCTCTCCATCTCCTCTCCTCACATCAGATAGGATATATGTATAGTGTAACTGTTGTTTATTGATATGTTCATGCAGAACTCCTCTGCAAAAGAGCCCGTGGTCTCAGCATGACTCCCATAAGTAAAGGGCTAACAAAACAACTATCTTCTTCTATGAATAATTAACCATGATGACCCGGGAACAATAACAAAAAGAAGGAAAACAAGATGGTCATCACCTTTTCCTTTCATCCTTTCATCCCGTGTTGTTCTTCTGTAAACACCTGGACAACCTCCTCTCCTCTAGCACCGTTTAGTTCCTTCCCTGCTTCTGCAAACTATCTGTGGGACTCCTCTTTTTTCCCATTTTACGGTGTTCTCTCTCTTCCTTCCTCTCTTGTCTTCCACTCTTATCTTCCAGCCGTCCTATGTGTGAGTCACTGTGTCCTACATGGACTGTACGACCTTTCAGCTCTATTCTCTATATATCAGTTCATATTCTCAGCATTTGTTTGCATGTTTGTTACGCATGTTTCTGTTGCTTGGCACGTGTAGCTAGAATTTAGCTGTGCTTATCTGGAGTTTATGTGGCTCCTGGTACAGACTTGTAATGTCCAAATGACACCCTACTCCCTATAAAGTGCACTACTTTTGACCAGGACCCACAGGTTTTGGTCAAAAGTAGTGCACCATGTAGGGAATAGGGTGCCATTTGAGATGCAACCACAGTCTAGCGGTGGGGTCTGGTGAGGTAGAGTGATGAAGGGGAATGATTCATGTAACTTACTGTACTGTGCTGCAAGGTAGCAGCCCTGTATCAAAGAGCCCTGCTAGCTAGCTCCACATCTACACTCACAGACAGGCAGACAGGCAGACAGACAGATGGCAGGGCAGGCAAGCCCTCCACTCAGACCATCATTAAATCCTTTAAGACACATACAATACTAGGCAGTATTCATCTAGAGGAGGACAGAGAAGGGGGTGTAGACATGCCGTGCATTCGGGAAAGTAATCAGATCCCTTGACTTTTCCTACATTTTTTTACGCTACAGCTTCTAAAATTGACTAAATAAAAAAATTGACTCACCAATCTACACACAATAATCCATAATGACAAAGCGAAAAAAAACGTTTTTTAGACATTTTTGCAAAAAAAACTAAAGAACAGAAATACCTTAATGACATAAGTATTCAAACCTTTTGCTATGAGACTCGACATTGTGCTCAGGTGCATCCTGTTTCCATTGGTCATCCTTGAGATGTTTCCACAACTTTATTGGAGTCCAGCTGTGGTAAATTAAATTGATTGGACATGATTTGGAAAGGCACACACCTGTCTATATAAGGTCCCACTGTCCCACAGAAGGAAGCCACTCCTCAGTTAAAGGCACATGACAGGACTCTCAGACCATGAGAAACAAGATTCTCTGTTCGTTCTGATGAAACCAAGACTGAACACCTTGGCCTGAATGCCAAGCGTCACGTATGGAGGAAACCTGGCACCATCCCTACGGTGAAGCATAGTGGTGTCAGCATCATGCTGTGGGAATGATTTTCAGTGGCAGGGACTGAGAGACTAGTCAGGATCGAGGAAAAGATGAACAGAACAAAATACAGAGAGATCCTTGTTGAAAACCTGCTCCAGAGCCATCAGGACCTCAAACTGGGGTAAAGGTTCACCTTCCAGCAGGACAAAGACCCTAAGCACACAGCCAAGACAAAAGGGAGTGGCTTTGGGACAACTCTGAATGTCCTTGAGTGGCCCAGCCAGAGCCTGGATTTGAACCTGATCAAACATCTCTGGGTTTGACCTGAAAATAGCTGTGCAGCGACACTCCCCATCCAACCTGACAGAGCGTGAGAGGATCTGCAGAGAAGAATGTTAGACACTCCCCAAATACAGTTGCGCCAAGCTTGTAGCGTCATACACAAGAAGACTAGAGGCTGCAATAACTGCCAAAGGTGCTTCAACAAAGTACTGAGTAAAGGGTCTGAATACTTATGTACATTTGATTTTTCAGTTTTTTATTGTTAATACATTTGCAAAAATATATATACAGTGGGGAAAAAAGTATTTAGTCAGCCACCAAATGTGCAAGTTCTCTCACTTAAAAAGATGAGAGAGGCCTGTAATTTTCATCATAGGTACACTTCAACTATGACAGACAAATGAGGAAAAAATATCCAGAAAATCACATTGTAGGATTTTTTATGAATTTATTTGCAAATTATGGTGGAAAATAAGTATTTGGTCAATAACAAAAGTTTATCTCAATACTTTGTTATATACCCTTTGTTGGCAATGACAGAGGTCAAACGTTTTCTGTAAGTCTTCACAAGGTTTTCACACACTGTTGCTGGTATTTTGGCCCATTCCTCCATGCAGATCTCCTCTAGAACAGTGATGTTTTGGGGCTGTCGCTGGGCAACACGGACTTTCAAAGATTTTCTATGGGGTTGAGATCTGGAGACTGGCTAGGCCACTCCAGGACCTTGAAATGCTTCTTGAAGCCACTCCTTCGTTGCCGGGCGGTGTGTTTGGGATCATTGTCATGCTGAAAGACCCAGCCACGTTTCATCTTCAATGCCCTTGCTGATGGAAGGAGGTTTTCACTCAAAATCTCACGATACATGGCCCCATTCATTCTTTCCTTTACACGGATCAGTCGTCCTGGTCCCTTTGCAGAAAAACAGCTCCAAAGCATGATGTTTCCACCCCCATGCTTCACAGTAGGTATGGTGTTCTTTGGATGCAACTCAGCATTCTTTGTCCTCCAAACACGACAAGTTGAGTTTTTACCAAAAAGTTATATTTTGGTTTCATCTGACATTCTCCCAATCCTCATCTGGATCATCCAAATGCTCTCTAGCAAACTTTAGACGGGCCTGAACATGTACTGGCTTAAGCAGGGGGACACGTCTGGCACTGCAGGATTTGAGTCCCTGGCGGCGTAGTGTGTTACTGATGGTAGGCTTTGTTACTTTGGTCCCAGCTCTCTGCAGGTCATTCACTAGGTCCCCCCGTGTGGTTCTGGGATTTTTGCTCACCGTTCTTGTGATCATTTTGACCCCACGGGTGAGATCTTGCGTGGAGCCCCAGATCGAGGAAGATTATTAGTGGTCTTGTATGTCTTCCATTTCCTAATAATTGCTCCCACAGTTGATTTCTTCAAACCAAGCTGCTTACCTATTGCAGATTCAGTCTTCCCAAACTGGTGCAGGTCTACAATTTTGTTTCTGGTGTCCTTTGACAGCTCTTTGGTCTTGGCCATAGTGGAGTTTGGAGTGTGACTGTTTGAGGTTGTGGACAGGTGTCTTTTATACTGATAACAAGTTCAAACAGGTGCCATTAATACAGGTAACGAGTGGAGGACAGAGGAGCCTCTTAAAGAAGAAGTTACAGGTCTGTGAGAGCCAGAAATCTTGCTTGTTTGTATGTGACCAAATACTTATTTTCCACCATCATTTGCAAATAAATTCATTAAAAATCCTACAATGTGATTTTCTGGATTCTTTTTCCTCATTTTGTCTGTCATAGTTGAAGTGTACCTATGATGAAAATTACAGGCCTCTCTCATCTTTTTAAGTGAGAGAACTTGCACAATTGGTGGCTGACTAAATACTTTTTTTCCCCACTGTATATATATATGTTTTTACTTTTTACTTCGTCTGTATGGGGTATTGTGTGTAAATGTATGAGGGGGAAAAAAACAATTTAATCAAGAGAATAAGGCTATAATGTAACAAAATGTGGAAAAAGTGGTCTGAATACTTTTCCTGTATACACTGTATACATACAGACTCTCTCTGGAGCTTGTTTCACTGATACACAATGCATTTGACGCAATAGTTTTGTTATAACTGATATCTCTGTGATACAAAGTAGAGGTTGTCTGCAATTGAACAAGCTTTGTGTATACGGGCCATTGAGAATGAATAAGGACTGAGTTAAATTGAGGGATCTTGTTACTGGTATTAGTATTAAGGGATCTTGGTACTGGTATTTGTATTGAGGGATCTTGGTACTGGTATTTGTATTGAGGGATCTTGGTACTGGTATTGGTATTGAGGGATCTTAGTACTGGTATTGGTATTGAGGGATCTTGGTACTGGTATTGAGGGATCTTGGTACTGGTATTGAGAGATCATGGTATTGGTATTGAGGGATCTTGGTACTGGTATTTGTATTGAGGGATCTTGGTACTGGTATTTGTATTGAGGGATCTTGGTACTGGTATTGGTATTGAGGGATCTTGGTACTGTATTGGTATTGAGGGATCTTGGTATTGGTATTTAGGGATCTTGGTACTGTTATTGGTATTGAGGAATCTTATTACTGGTATTGAAGGATCTTGGTACTGGTATTGAGGGATCTTGGTACTGGTATTGAGGGATCTTGGTACTGGTATTGGTATTGAGGGATCTTGGTATTGGTATTGAGGGATCTTGGTACTGTATTGGTATTGAGGGATCTTGGTATTGGTATTTAGGGATCTTGGTACTGTTATTGGTATTGAGGAATCTTATTACTGGTATTGAAGGATCTTGGTACTGGTATTGAGGGATCTTGGTACTGGTATTGAGGGATCTTGGTACTGGTATTGGTATTGAGGGATCTTGGTACTAGTATTGAGAGATCTTGGTACTGGTATTGAGAGATCATGGTATTGGTATTGAGGGATCTTGGTACTGGTATTGGTATTGAGGGATCTTGGTACTGGTATTAGTATTGAGGGATCTTGGTACTGGTATTAGTATTGAGGGATCTTGGTACTGGTATTGGTATTGAGGGATCTTGGCTCTGGTATTGGTATTGAGGGATCTTGGTACTGTATTGGTATTGAGGGATCTTAGTACTGGTATTGGTATTGAGGGATCTTGGCTCTGGTATTGGTATTGAGGGATCTTGGTACTGGTATTGGTATTGAGATTGAGGGATCTTGGTATTGGTATTGAGGGATCTTCATATTTGTATTGAGCGATCTTGGTATTGGACTTGGTACTGTAGTAGTCGACAGTCAGATCCAGCATTGAGCAGATTACATCATAGCACATTGCAGCACTTCACCTCTCTCTCTCTCTCTCTCTCTCTCTCTCTCTCTCTGTCACCACATCAACAACACACAACACACAACAAACAACACACAAGACCACAACACACAACACACAACAACAACACCACACAACAGAAAACACCACAACACACAACACCACACAACACAACACCACACCACACAACAACACACAACTACAAACAACACAACACCATGCAACACCACACAACACACAACACCACACACCACACCACACCACAACACACAACAACACACCACAACACACCACACAACAACACACCACAACACACCACACAACAACACACAACACCATAAAACACCACACAACACAAAACCACAACACACAACACCATAAAACACCACACAACACAAAACCACAACACACAACACAACACCATACAACACAACACCACACAACACCATAAAACACTACACAACACAAAACCACAACACACAACACAACACCATACAACACAACACCACACAACAACGCAACACCACACAACACCACACAACGCAACACCACACAACACCACACCACACAACAACACAACACCACACCACAACAACACACAACACCACAACACCACACACCCCCACACAGCAACACACAACACCACACAACAACACAACAACACAACACCACACAACCCCACACAGCAACACACAACACCACACAACAACACAACAACACAACACCACACAACACCACACCACAACACCACACACCCCCACACAGCAACACACAAAGCCACAACACACAACACCATAAAACACCACACAACACAAAACCACAACATACAACACAACACCATACAACACAACACCACACAACAACGCAACACCACACAACACCACACAACGCAACACCACACAACACCACACCACACAACAACACAACACCACACCACAACACCACACACCCCCACACAGCAACACACAACACCACACAACAACACAACAACACAACACCACACAACACCACACCACAACACCACACACCCCCACACAGCAACACACAACAACACAACACAACAACACCACACACCACACAACACCACACAACAACACACAACTACAAACAACACAACACCATGCAACACCACACAACACACAACACCACACCACACAACATACAACACCACACAACCCCACACAACAACACACAACACCAGATAACACCACACAACACCCTACCACACAACACCACACCACAACACACAACAACACACCACAACACACCACACAACAACACACAACACCATAAAACACCACACAACACGAAACCACAACACACAACACCATACAACACAACACCACACAACAACACAACATCACAACACCACACAACAACACCACACACCCCCACACAGCAACACACAACACCACACAACAACACAACAACACACAACACCACACCACAACACCACACACCCCCACACAGCAACACACAACAACACAACACAACAACACCACACAAAACCACAACACCACCACACAACACCACACCCCCCCCCACACAGCAACTCAACACACCACAACACTGCGCAAAGTATGTTTTCTGAAGATTTGGGGGTTAGACTGTACACAGTACACCGATCACTATAAGGGGTTAGACTATACACAGTACACCGATCACTATAAGGGGTTAGACTGTACACAGTACACCGACCACTATAAGGGGTTAGACTGTACACAGTACACCGACCACTATAAGGGGTTAGACTATACACAGTACACCGACCACTATAAGGGGTTAGACTATACACAGTACAATCGACCACTATAAGGGGTTAGACTATACACAGTACACCGACCACTATAAGGGTTAGACTATACACAGTACAACCACTATAAGGGGTTAGACTATACACAGTACACCGACCACTATAAGGGGTTAGACTGTACACAGTACACCGACCACTATAAGGGGTTAGACTATACACAGTACACCGACCACTATAAGGGGTTAGACTATACACAGTACACCGACCACTATAAGGGGTTAGACTATACACAGTACACCGACCACTATAAGGGGTTAGACTATACACAGTACACCGACCACTATAAGGGGTTAGACTGTACACAGTACACCGACCACTATAAGGGGTTAGACTATACACAGTACACCGACCACTATAAGGGGTTAGGCTATACACAGTACACCGATCATCTCTCAGAGCACTGATGATGCACTACTGTTCAGAACGTTCGAAAGTAAGACCATCCAGAAAATCTAATCTCGGATCTCTACCCGAAACAAAAAGTCAAGGAATTCTGCATCCCTACTTACATTTACGTGTTTTAGTTATTCAGCAGACACTCTTATCCAGAGTGACTTACAGTAGTGAGTGTATACACCTTTCATACTGGTCCTCCGTGGGAATCAAACCCACAACCCTGGTGTTGTAAGCGCTGTGCTCTACCAACTGAGCCACATGGGCTGAAATGGGACAGTTCCAGCAGGGCTATGGAATGAAGCTGTGGAATGAAGCTGTGGAATGAAGCCTTCTCAGGTTAAGATGACAGGGTCCAGTATTACAACAGATAAAATAAACCACTTTTTCCTGGGATTCAGCGGAATCTACCCTCTCCCATCTCTCTTCTCCCTCTCTACATCTCCCTCCCTCTCCCATCTCTCTTCTCCCTCTCTACATCTCCCTCCCTCTCCCATCTCTCTTCTCCCTCTCTACATCTCCCTCCCTCTCCCATCTCTCTTCTCCCTCTCTACATCTCCCTCCCTCTCCCATCTCTCTTCTCCCTCCCTACATCTCCCTCTCTCTCCCACCTGTCCTCTCCCTTCTTCACTTTCTCCACCTCTTGTCGTCTCCCTCCGTTTCCACACATTTTCTCTCCCTCTCTACGTCTCTCTCTCTCCCTCCCTTTGCCCACCTCTCCTCTCCTCTACTCTCCTCTTCCTCATTACAGAAACACAGGTTTACACCAGGAAACATCAATATGAGAAAGATAAAGAGAGAGAGAGAGAGAAAGAAAGAAAGAGACAGAGAGCAGTCCACAAATGTGGCAAGTTTGCATCCAGTGTGTGACACAGTTAACTATTATCAGTGTGTGCTTGTGTGAATGAGCGCATGCGTATGTGGGTTTGTGTGTGTGTGTGTGTGTTTGCGTGGGGTTGTGTGTGTGTGTGTGTTTGCGTGGGTTTGTGTGTGTGTGTGTGTGGGGGGGGTTTGTGTGTGTGTTTGCATGGGTTTGCGTGTGTGTGTGTTTGCGTGGGTTTGCGTGTGTGTGTGTGTGTGTGTGTGTGTGTGTGGGTTTGTGTGTGGGTTTGTGTGTGAGTTTGTGTGTGTGTTTGTGTGTGTGTTTGCGTGGGTTTGCGTGTGTGTGTGTTTGCGTGGGTTTGTGTGTGTGTGTGTGTGTGTGTGTTTGTGTGTGTGATAACCTTTCACACTGCCCCCATCCCAGTGGATAGAGGATTAGATATGACACTCCAGAGTTCCATTCCCCAAGTACTCCCCCAACACACACCCTACACCCCCAACACGCACCCTACACCCCCAACACGCACCCTACACCCCCAACACGCACCCTACACCCCCCAACACACAACCTACACACCCAACACAAACCCTACACCCCCCAACGGGCGAGGTACTCACCCAAAAATACATCATCATTTCGGCCGAGGTCGAGAGGGGCGGCAAGGGGTGGAAGACAGGCGTGTGGAGGGAGACCGGTGAGGCCAGCGCACTTTCCTTCCTTTTCTCTCTCTCTCTCCGTCTGTCCAACTGTTTTCCTTCTCTTGCTCCTTCGCTTGTTTCTCAGTACGATTGTTCACTCGTTGGTTTGCTCCCTGGGTTTGCTACTTTCTTTGTAGGTTGGATGTTGAGTTTTAGTGTCTGTCTGTCTCCGGATGGTCAGTCCTGTTTTCTGGATGGTTCTATGAAGCTCAACTCTCTCTGGTTCTCTGGTCCGCAGGATCTTTAGAAGACTCTTCTGCTCTCTGCCACAGGGAGAGAGAAAGAACGAAAAAGAGAGAGGGAATGAGAAGAGTGAGAGAGTCTGCTCTGCCACAGGGGAAAAGGAGAGAGAAAGAACGAAAAAGAGAGAGAGAGGGAATGAGGAGAGAGAGAGAGAGAGAGAGAGAGAGAGAGAGAGAGAGAGAGAGAGAGCAGAAGCAGGAAGGCGTTGTTACTACCTCTCTCTTTTTTGTATTTTCTCTTTCTTCTTCTTTAACTTGCCACCCTTCAACTTCAGAGCTTCAGTTTGTTTCTTCCTTTTTGGCGTTCTATCCACTATCTTCCACCTCTCTCACTCTAAATGATCTCTTTTCACGCACACTCTACCTCTCAGTGCTCTCTCGCTTGCACTCTCTCTCTCCTACTATTCTCTCTCTCTCTCCTACTATTCTCTCTCTCTCCTACTATTCTGTCTTTCCTACTCGTTGCTGTATCAGAAGCTCCAGTCCAGTTCCGGGAGACTGGCGGGGCAACAGGGGTGAGGGCTGGCATACCCAGGCTTTGTGCACCGAGGCTGGGATCCTTCACAGTGGAAGAGACTTTACACAGACGGTACTGTACCACAGCCAGCCCACCATGCAGTCAGGAGAGGGAGAGATAAGGCGAGGGAGGGAGGGAGGGGATAGAGAAAGAAAGGAGGGAGTGAGGGGAGGGCGAGACTGAGGTCTGCTGATGCGGCTGGTACAGTAGCTATATGCTGGAGGCTTGCTCTGTTTACTCGTAGCTGGATGAGACTGTTTGCTCGTAGCTGGATGAGACTGTTTGCTCGTAGCTGGATGAGACTGTTTGCTCGTAGCTGGATGAGACTGTTTGCTCATAGCTGGATGAGACTGTTTGCTCGTAGCTGGATGAGACTGTTTGCTCGTAGCTGGATGAGACTGTTTGCTCGTAGCTGGATGAGACTGTTTGCTCGTAGCTGGATGAGACTGTTTGCTCGTAGCTGGATGAGACTGTTTGCTCGTAGCTGGATGAGACTGTTTGCTCGTAGCTGGATGAGACTGTTTGCTCATAGCTGGATGAGACTGTTTGCTCGTAGCTGGATGAGACTGTTTGCTCGTAGCTGGATGAGACTGTTTGCTCGTAGCTGGATGAGACTGTTTGCTCGTAGCTGGATGAGACTGTTTGCTCGTAGCTGGATGAGACTGTTTGCTCGTAGCTGGATGAGACTGTTTGCTCATAGCTGGATGAGACTGTTTGCTCGTAGCTGGATGAGTGACAGTGGAGTGACAGCTGGTGGCGGTAGAGCTGGTGGACGTGGTAGAGCTGGTGGACGTGGTAGAGCTGATGGACGTGGTAGAGCTGATGGAGCTGGTGGCGGTAGAGCTGGTGGACGTGGTAGAGCTGATGGACGTGGTAGAGCTGATGGAGCTGGTGGCGGTAGAGCTGGTGGACGTGGTAGAGCTGATGGACGTGGTAGAGCTGGTGGACGTGGTAGAGCTGGTGGACGTGGTAGAGCTGGTGGACGTGGTAGAGCTGGTGGACGTGGTAGAGCTGATGGAGCTGGTGGCGGTAGAGCTGGTGGACGTGGTAGAGCTGATGGACGTGGTAGAGCTGATGGAGCTGGTGGCGGTAGAGCTGGTGGACGTGGTAGAGCTGATGGACGTGGTAGAGCTGGTGGACGTGGTAGAGCTGGTGGACGTGGTAGAGCTGGTGGACGTGGTAGAGCTGGTGGACGTGGTAGAGCTGATGGACGTGGTAGAGCTGGTGACAGTAGAGCTGGTGGACGTGGTAGAGCTGGTGGACGTGGTAGAGCTGGTGGACGTGGTAGAGCTGGTGGACGTGGTAGAGCTGGTGGCGGTAGAGCTGGTGGACGCGGTAGAGCTGGTGGACGTGGTAGAGCTGATGGACGTGGTAAAGAGCTAACCTAAGGTTGTTCTCTAAGTTGTTGTCTTCAAAGACTGGAGCCATCAAACAAAGACAGACACAGAACTAGAGGGACTTGATGACAGGAGAGAGAGAGAGAGAGAGAGAGAGAGAGAGAGAGAGAGAGAGAGAGAGAGAGAGAGAGAGAGAGAGAGAGAGAGAGAGAGAGAGAGAGAGAGAGAGAGAGAGAGAGAGAGAGAGAGAGAGAGAGCGCTGCCTTTTTCTTTCTTGTTTTCTTTTGTTCCCTCCTTCATTTTCTCCTCTGCAGAGGGAGAGCTGGGGAGCCTGGGATAGGAGCAAAAGGCTTTGCTGGATTCAGCTTTACGAAGCGTTAGCCAATCACAAGTCAGCCTGGGCCAAGGGAAAGGCAGGGTGAATAGTGGAGGCTGACAGGTCCTAGCTGTGTGTGTGTGTGTGTGTGTGTGTAAAAAGAGCAGGGGGTGGGGGTTAGGGCTGGATGCAACACTGAGCTTGCCTCAGCAGATTTAGCCCTGTACAGTCAATATGCCACTGAGGCATTCCACGTTATTAACCTCTTAACTACCGCACGCGCACACACACACACACACAGGTTTTACTGAGCTGAGACAGAGATCTCATTACCAACAGAATGCATTTAAAGTATTTCTCTCAATTCTCTTGATTTCTACAAGCCACTATCTCCTCTCTCTCTCTCTCTCTCTCTCTCTCTCTCTCTCTCTCTCTCTCTCTCTCTCGCTTTCTCAATTCAATTTAAGGGCTTTATTGGCATGGGGAACATATATTGACATTGCCAAAGCAAGTGAAATAGATAAACAAAAGTGAAATAAGTAACACAAAATTAACAGTAAACATTACACTCACAGTTCAAAAATATAAAAGACATTTCAAATGTCATATTATGTGTAAATAGTTAAAGTACAAAATATAAAATAAAAAAACATAAAAATGGGTTGCATATACAGTGGGGGAAAAAAGTATTTAGTCAGCCACCAATTGTGCAAGTTCTCTCACTTAAAAAGATAAGAGAGGCCTGTAATTTTCATCATAGGTACACTTCAACTATGACAGACAAAATGAGGAAAAAAAATCCAGAAAATCACATTGTAGGATTTCTAATTAATTTATTTGCAAATTATGGTGGAAAATAAGTATTTGGTCACATACAAACAAGCAAGATTTCTGGCTCTCACAGACCTGTAACTTCTTCTTTAAGAGGCTCCTCTGTCCTCCACTCATTACCTGTATTAATGGCACCTGTTTGAACTTGTTATCAGTATAAAAGACACCTGTCCACAACCTCAAACAGTCACACTCCAAACTCCACTATGGCCAAGACCAAAGAGCTGTCAAAGGACACCAGAAACAAAATTGTAGACCTGCACCAGGTTGGGAAGACTGAATCTGCAATAGGTAAGCAGCTTGGTTTGAAGAAATCAACTGTGGTAGCAATTATTAGGAAATGAAAGACATACAAGACCACTGATAATCTTCCTCCATCTGGGGCTCCATGCAAGATCTCACCCCGTGGGGTCAAAATGATCACAAGAACGGTGAGCAAAAATCCCAGAACCACACGGGGACCTAGTGAATGACCTGCAGAGAGCTGGGACCAAAGTAACAAAGCCTACCATCAGTAACACACTACGCCGCCAGGGACTCAAATCCTGCAGTGCCAGACATGTCCCCCTGCTTAAGCCAGTACATGTTCAGGCCCGTCTGAAGTTTGCTAGAGAGCATTTGGATGATCCAGATGAGGATTGGGAGAATGTCATATGGTCAGATGAAACCAAAATAGAACTTTTTGGTAAAAACTCAACTCGTCGTGTTTGGAGGACAAAGAATGCTGAGTTGCATCCAAAGAACACCATACCTACTGTGAAGCATGGGGTGGAAACATCATGCTTTGGGGCTGTTTTTCTGCAAAGGGACCAGGACGACTGATCCGTGTAAAGGAAAGAATGAATGGGGCCATGTATCGTGAGATTTTGAGTGAAAACCTCCTTCCATCAGCAAGGGCATTGAAGATGAAACGTGGCTGGGTCTTTCAGCATGACAATGATCCCAAACACACCGCCCGGGCAACAAAGGAGTGGCTTCGTAAGAAGCATTTCAAGGTCCTGGAGTGGCCTAGCCAGTCTCCAGATCTCAACCCCATAGAAAATCTTTGAAAGTCCGTGTTGCCCAGCGACAGCCCCAAAACATCACTGCTCTAGAGGAGATCTGCATGGAGGAATGGGCCAAAATACCAGCAACAGTGTGTGAAAACCTTGTGAAGACTTACAGAAAACGTTTGACCTCTGTCATTGCCAACAAAGGGTATATAACAAAGTATTGAGATAAACTTTTGTTATTGACCAAATACTTATTTTCCACCATAATTTGCAAATAAATTCATAAAAAATCCTACAATGTTATTTTCTGGATTTTTTTTCCTCATTTTGTCTGTCATAGTTGAAGTGTACCTATGATGAAAATTACAGGCCTCTCTCATCTTTTTAAGTTGGAGAACTTGCACAATTGGTGGCTGACTAAATACTTTTTTTCCCCACTGTATGCAGCGTTTATCGTGAATTGGAAACTCAGCAAATGTGGGAACATTGCTATTAAAAACCACAATGTCTATAACCCGCAGTCCGATTGAATCCCAACCTAAAAGTGTGAAGCTTTTCTAGGTTGAATCTTTCAGCACGTCATCAAGTAAAGCTCCAGTCATATTTTTTTCTCAAAGAGATAGGGGTCAAATTTATGATGTTTTGGGACTATTTTGCTTCCACTGATCCTGGTGCCCTTGTTAAGGTCAACGGCATCATGAACTTTACTTTAGCCAAAAACCTGATTATCTCTGCCAGGATGCTGAAACTTGGCCGCAAGTGGATATTCTTGCAAGACAATAACCCCAAGCACACATCAAAATCTACAAGAAATGGTTAACTGAACAAAAAAGCAACATTTCGCAATGATCATCTCAGTCTCTGGACTTGAATCCTATTGAAAACCTGTGGTTTGAATTAAAGAGGGCAGTCTATAAGCAGATGGAAACTTTATATTTCTTGTTGAACAAAACCTCTTTCTCTGAGCAATTGTATTAGAATGAAATACTATATTCTCAAATTCTTTTGGCTCAGTATTTAAATAATATTTTACAGTCATTTTATCAAGGGTATAAATAATTTCAGACTCTACTGTGTATCTCATTGACAAATACACTTCCATTAACTATAATACGTTCCATTCACCATACTATTCATTGACCATACGTTTCATTCACCATACGTTCCATTCACCATTCGTTTCATTCACCATACTATTCATTGACCATACTTTTCATTCACCATACGTTCCATTCACCATACTATTCATTGACCATATGTTTCAGTCAACATTTGTTCCATTTACCATACTATTCATTGACCATACGTTTCAGTCACCATATGTTCCATTTACCATAATATTCATTGACCATGCGTTTCATTTACCATACGTTCCATTCACCATTCGTTTCATTCACCCTACGTTCCATTCACCATACTATTCATTCACCATACGTTTCATTTACCATACGTTCCATTCACCATACGTTCCAGACACCATACTATTCATTGACCATATGTTTCATTCACCATACGTTCCATTCACCATACTATTCATTGACCATACGTTTCAGTCACCATACGTTCCATTTACCATACGTTCCATTCACCATACGTTCCAGACACCATACTATTCATTGACCATACGTTCCATTCACCATACTATTCATTGACCATACGTTTCAGTCACCATACGTTCCATTTACCATACGTTCCATTCACCATACATTCCAGACACCATACTATTCATTGACCATACGTTTCATTCACCATACGTTCCATTCACCATACTATTCATTGACCATACGTTTCAGTCACCATATGTTCCATTTACCATACGTTCCATTCACCATACGTTCCAGACACCATACTATTCATTGACCATACGTTTCATTCACCCTACGTTCCAGACACCATACTATTCATTGACCATACGTTTCATTCACCATACGTTCCATTCACCATACTATTCATTGACCATACGTTTCATTCACCATATGTTTAATTCACCATACTATTCATTGACCATACGTTTCCTTCACCATACGTTCCATTCACCATACGTTCCATTCACCATACTATTCATTGACCATACGATTAATTCACCATACGTTCCATTCACCATGCAGACCATTCACTATACGTTCCATTCGCCATACATTCCATTCACCATACGTTCCATTCACCATACGTTCCATTCACCATGCAATCCATTCACCATATGTTTCAGTCACCATATGTTCCATTTACCATACTATTCATTGACCATGCGTTTCATTTACCATACGTTCCATTCACCATTCGTTTCATTCACCATACGTTCCATTCACCATACTATTCATTGACCATACGTTTCATTCACCATACGCTCCATTCACCATACTATTCATTGACCATACGTTTCATTCACCATATGTTTAATTCACCATACTATTCATTGACCATCGCTTCCTTCACCATCGCTCCATTCACCATACGCTCCATTCACCATACTATTCATTGACCATACGATTAATTCACCATACGTTCCATTCACCATGCAGACCATTCACTATACGTTCCATTCGCCATACATTCCATTCACCATACGTTCCATTCACCATACGTTCCATTCACCATGCAATCCATTCACCATACGTTCCATTCACCATACTATTCATTGACCATACGATTAATTCACCATACATTCCATTCACCATGCAGACCATTCACTATATTCCATTCGCCATACATTCCATTCACCATAATGCTCCATTCACCATAATGCTCCATTCACCATGCAATCCATTCACCATATGTTTCAGTCACCATATGTTCCATTTACCATACTATTCATTGACCATGCGTTTCATTTACCATACGTTCCATTCACCATTCGTTTCATTCACCATACGTTCCATTCACCATACTATTCATTGACCATACGTTTCATTCACCATACGCTCCATTCACCATACTATTCATTGACCATACGTTTCATTCACCATATGTTTAATTCACCATACTATTCATTGACCATACGTTTCCTTCACCATACGTTCCATTCACCATAAGTTCCATTCACCATACTATTCATTGACCATACGATTAATTCACCATACGTTCCATTCACCATACGTTCCATTCACCATGCAGACCATTCACTATACGTTCCATTCGCCATACATTCCATTCACCATACGTTCCATTCACCATACGTTCCATTCACCATGCAATCCATTCACCATACGTTCCATTCGCCATACATTCCATTCACCATACGTTCCATTCACCATACATTCCATTCACCATGCAATCCATTCACCATATGTTCCATTCGCCATACATTCCATTCACCATACGTTCCAGACACCATACATTCCATTCACCATGCGTTCCATTCGCCATATGTTCCATTCCCCATACATTCCATTCCCCATACATTCCATTCACTATACGTTCCATTCGCCATACGTTCCATTCGCCATACGTTCCATTAGCCATACGTTCCATTCTCCAAACGTTCCATTCACCATGCATTCCATTCACCATAAGTTCAATTCCCCATACATTCCATTGACTACTATGCACCCATAACCATGTATATTATATAATGTGTCCATGAGGATTTGAGGGTTTTAGCTCTCAACCCCCTCTCTTTTCTCCCTCTATCTTTCCCCCTCACTCTATCACAAGTTTCCCCCTCTCTTTTCTCCCTCTATCTTTCCCCCTCACTCTATTACAAGTTTACCTCTCTTCTCTCCCTCTTTCTCCCTCTCTCTCACATGTTTCCCCCTCTATCTTTCCCCCTCACTCTATCACAAGTTTCCCTCTCTTCTCTCCCTCTCTCACACGTTTCCCCCTCTCTTCTCTCCCTCTATATTTCCCCCTCACTCAATCACAAGTTTCCCTCTCTTCTCTCCCTCTTTCTCCCTCTCTCACACGCTTCCCCCTCTCTTCTCTCCCTCTATATTTCTCCCTCTCTCTCTCTCACGTTTCCCCCTCTCTTCTCTCCCTCTATCTTTCTCCCTCCCTCTCTCACACACGTTTCCCCCTCTCCTCTCTCCTCTCTCTCTCTCTCTCTCTCTCTCTCTCTCTCTCTCTCTCTCTCTCTCTCTCTCTCTCTCTCTCTCTCTCGTTTCCCCCTCTCTTCTCTCCCTCTTTCTCCCTCCCTCTCTCTCACATGTTTCCCCCTCTCTTCTCTCCCTCCATCCTTCTTAAACCTCTTTCTCTCACACGTTTCCTCCTCTCTTCTCTATCTTCGTCCCTCCCTCTCACATGTTTCCCCCTCTCTTCTCTCCCTCTATATTTCTCCCTCTCTCTCTCTCACACATGTTTCTATTTTCTTCCCCAGCAACTCAGATTAAAAGAAACCATTTTCTTATCAAATCCTGGAGTCTATTTCTGGTCTGGCTTCTGAATAAGTTAGTCAAGAGCTTCATGTGCATAGCGAGCTAATGCACGAGATGTGTTTGTGTGTGTGTGTGTTTGTATGTTTGTGTTGAGTCGAGAGTCAATGTTGTTTTTAAGAGTAATGGACAGGATGTTCTTTTCAGGGTTTACAAAGTACCTGAGGGTCTAAAGAACCTGAGGGTTTAAAGAACCTGAGAGTCTAAAGAACCTGAGGGTGTAAAGAACCTGAGAGTCTAAAGTACCTGAGAGTCTAAAGTACCTGAGGATCTAAAGAACCTGAGAGTCTAAAGTACCTGAAAGTATAAAGTACCTGAGGATCACGTTTGCTGGGTTTGGGAACCCACCAGTCTGTCCATGGAACCAGAGTCAACAACTGACCCTCCCAGAAGAAGAAGTCTGTTCCTAGTCTGACACTGTGCCAGCCTCCTTCAATCAGCCTCTCTCAGGTCCTCTAGCTCCACCAGGTTCTCATGTCTCTCTAGCTCCACCAGGTTCCCAGGTCTCTCTAGCTCCACCAGGTTCCCAGGTCTCTCTAGCTCCACCAGGTTTCCAGGTCTCTCTAGCTCCACCAGGTTCCCAGGTCTCTCAGCTCCTCTAGCTCCACCAGGTTCCCAGGTCTCTCAGCTTCTCTAGCTCCACCAGGTTCCCAGGTCTCTCAGCTCCTCTAGCTCCACCAGGTTTCCAGGTCTCTCAGCTCCTCTAGCTCCACCAGGTTCCCAGGTCTCTTAGCTCCTCTAGCTCCAACAGGTTTCCAGGTCTCTCAGCTCCTCTAGCTCCACCAGGTTTCCAGGTCTCTCTAGCTCCACCAGGTTCTCATGTCTCTCTAGCTCCACCAGGTTCCCAGGTCTCTCAGCTCCTCTAGCTCCACCAGGTTTCCAGGTCTCTCAGCTCCTCTAGCTCCACCAGGTTCCCAGGTCTCTTAGCTCCTCTAGCTCCACCAGGTTTACAGGTCTCTCAGCTCCTCTAGCTCCACCAGGTTCTCATGTCTCTCTAGCTCCACCAGGATCCAAAGTCTCTCAGCTTCACCAGGTTCCCAGGCCTAAGCGCCTTAGCCAACTGGCTCTTCCCTGTTTCTCCAAGGCCTGTGGGCTTGTGCTGGATGGTATCGGTTCTAGTAGCCTATCAGCTCACATGAGCACCTGGGCGAACTGCAGAATGAGTGGTTGGATTCATCCACCTCAAGTGTTGCATACAGACTGTGTGTGTGTGTGTTTGTGTGTGTGTGCCTGCGTGCATGTGTGTGTCAGTCAGCCAGCCAGCCAGTCAGTGTTGTCTCTTAATTACAGATGTGCTAGTGTTGCCCAGCTTCAGGTAAAGACATCTGGGAGGCCATATTGGCAGCCTTGTCCTCCATCACGCCTCCCTGAAAATAATGCTGCCACCGACGTTTTTAAAGGAGGGATGGAGAGAGAGGGAGAGAAAGAAAGAGAGAAAGAGAGGAAAGAGAGACAGGCAGAGAGAGAGAAAGAGACAGAGATCACCTTTATTTGCCAAATACATTTAAAATTCCTGTACATGCAGATGTATTTGGCGGATAAAGGTGATTCTGATCATAAGAATAAAAAAGGGCCTAAAAAGCCACTTTCTCAAATCCCCAAACAATCTGAGATACCCAAAATATTTCTGGTCTGTCCTGGCGTGGAATCGCCTTATAAAATGAGGCTTCAGCATTGCTCGTTCTGTCCCATGGAAGACCTACACCTACACATGCTTTACCTACCACCACTAACAAGTTGATAGACAGAGAGGTACAGTGTGTCAGCAGTAATTAAGAGTGTGTGTAACATCATGACACAGGCAGGTCTAGCTGGAGAGATGAGCTGTCCTTGGAACACACACACACACACCTAACGAGGGTACGAGGCAAGGGGGAATGGTTACCTTATAGTCAGCAACTGTCAGCCGCAAAAAACACACTTGTTTTTCTATCCTCCTAACCCTAAAATGGATTTCCGATACGATGACCGTGAGGCAGTCTGGTGGAGGTGATCCGTTTGGCGTTCCCTTTCTTTACAAAAATATGCAATTTAAAATAGAACACAACTTGACTCTAAAGTCAAGAAATAACTGAAACGTTATTTTGGCAACTGCATATTTTGGCAAATACTAGATCCAGAAATAGTGACAAACGCAGCAGAACAACGTGACCAAATAGCTGACAACTTGACAAAAGTAAGTTTAGAGACACTACTAACAGAAATTGGCACTGGCAATGAGACACTGTCTAAGCAGATGAAGAAATGATCAGATAATGACAAAAATGTAACCGGGCAAAAGCACTGAGAAGGCCGAAACCAGGTTAACCCCGGAGGAAATCGCAGCAGAAAAACTTCAGTAAACCATAGATGCACAAAAAAACATTATTACAAGGCTTACTGAAATATTAAATGTGATTGAAGACTTTGTTTTGTAAATTTCCCCCGAAAGCTGTGGAACAACCGGAATGGAAGGAATCCCGGAAAAACGAAGGGGCATAATCGCAAAGTTCCTTAAAACTTAGGAACAAAGATAAAGTTCTAGGACTGTCCATCAAAGCCGAAATGTCAGGAATCGGACCTTTGATGTATGAGGACCATCAGATCTACATCAATTCAACACCGACATGAGCAGAGAATTCAACCCCATTAAGAAAAAAACAGTGGGAAAAACTAAACCCTGTTCTCTTTGGCGTATCCAGCATAACTACGGCTCCATCTGAAGAAAAGTCACATCACACTGAAATCATCAAAAAGAAGCCATCCGATTCGTGGTTAACCTGGACAGGGAGAACAGTGGAAATGGCAATGAAGGAAATGTATAGTGTACAGGACAGCCTCTCAATCGACAATGTACGACAGATAGGATACTGGACTATTGAACTGTTTCGGCTACTGAAATGAGGTGATTACTGGACTATTACACCCACCGCGTCATAGTCTCAGAAGATACACACAATACCCAATAGTGACAAAGCCAAAACATGTTTTTAGAAACTTACGCAAATGTATTAAATATTAAAAACAGAAAAAACGTATTTACATAAGTATTCAGACACTTTGCTATGAGTATTGAACTTTTTGCTCAGGTGCATCCTGTCTCCATTGATCATCTTTCATATGTTTCTACAACTTGATTGGAGTCCACCTGTGGTAAACTCAATTGATTGGACATGATTTGTAAAGGCACACACCTGTCTATATAAGATCCCACCATTGACAGTGTATGTCAGAGCAAAAAACCAAGCTATGAGATCGAGGAATTGTCCGTAGAGCTCAGAGACAGGATTGTGTCGAGGCACAGATCTGGGGAAGGGTATCAAAACATTTCTGCAGCATTGAAGGTCCCCGAGAACACAGGGGCCTCCATCAATCTTAAACGGAAGAAGTTTAGAACCACTAAGACTGTTCCTAGAGCTGACCGCCCAGCCAAACTAAGCTATCGGGGAAGAAGGGCCTTGGTCAGGGAGGTGACCAAGAACTCAATGGCCACTCTGCCAAAGCTGAGAAACAGACGCCTCACAAGTCCTCAACTGGCAGCTTCATTAAATAGTGCCCGCGAAACACCAGTCTCAACGTCAACAGACGACTCCGGGATGCTGGCCTTCTAGGCAGAGTTCCTCTGTCCACTGTCTGTGTTCTTTTGCCCATCTTAATCTTTACTTTTTATTGGCCAATCTGAGATATGGCTTTTTCTTTGCAACTCTGCCTAGAAGGCCAGCATCCTGGAGTCACCTCTTTGCTGTTGACGTCGAAAGGGAGGTTAAGGTAGGGTTTGGTAGGCTGGGATTTCCTTGTCCCATCACGCTCTAGCGACTCCTTGTGGCGGGACGGGCGCCTGCAAGCTGACCTCGGTCGCCAGTTGGACGGTGTTTCCTCCGTGACATTGGTGTGTCTGGCTTCCGGGATGAGCGAGCAGTGTGTCAAGAAGCAGTGCGGCTTGGCGGGGTTGTGTTTCGGGGGAAGCATGGCTCTCGACCTTAGCCTCTCCAGAGTCCGTATGGGAGTTGCAGCGATAGGACAAGACTGTAACTACCAATAGAAATGCATTAATTAACAGATTTACTACATGGAACTACAGATACGAAGTTTCTAGAAAAATCTAAAGGAAGTTTGTTCTAAAGTGTTTCTTCTATATCTGACACACACACACACGAGGCTATGTTCCTAACCACAGCTTGACATCATTCTCACTTTAACCTTTAAACCTTCTTCTACTTCAGTAAATATATTAAATATTCCATACTAAACAGGCTTTCACAACCCCACACAACACACACCCCAACCACCCCACACACACACCCCTCAACTCCCCATATCCACACACCCCGCAACTCCCAATATCCACACACACCACAATCCCACTGCCCTCCCAGACACACACACACAACCCTACTCATTAGCTTGTAGTGCATTTGCCTCCATCATCAGTTCTGGGTGTATAATAAAGTCAATGGAGCAGCTCTCTCTCTCTCTCTCTCTCGCTCTCTCTGCAGTAGATCAGAGGATCCTAATTACTTAGACCTCTGAAAATCGGAGACCAGTCATTGGTTCAGAACAACTGCGTCTGATTCCCAGTAATCATACTGACTCTACCATATTGTAGTGAGAATGGGCTAGTCCTCAGGGTGATTTTAAGGGTGAAATAGAATACGTCATGTCCTTCCCTTAAACTTGTTCTTTATGTATGAACAAACACACACACACACACACAAATACACAGGAAGTAGGGGTGCAAAGGGTGATGTCCTCCATGCCTTTACTAGTCCTCTAGGCCTTTACTAGTCCGCTAGGCCTTTACTAGTCCTCAAGGCCTTTACTAGTCCTCTAGTTCTTTACTAGTCCTCAAGGCCTTTACTAGTCCTCTATGCCTTTACTAGTCCTCTAGGCCTTTACTAGTCCTCTATGCATTTACTAGTCCTCTAGTTCTTTACTAGTCCTTCAGATTTTACTAGTCCTCTAGGCCTTTACTAGTCCTTAAGGCCTTTACTTGTCTTCTAGTCCTTTACTAGTCCTTTAGGCCTTTCCTAGTCCTCTAGTTCTTTACACATCCTCAAGTTCTTTACTTGTCCTCTAGCTCTTTACTAGTCCAATAGTTCCTTACTAGTCCTCTAGGCCTTTACTAGTCCTCAAGGCCTTTACTTGACCTCTAGGCCTTTACAAGTCATCTAGTCCTTTACTAGTCCTCTAGATATTTACTAGTCCTCTAGGCCTTTACTAGTCCTCTACTTCATTACTAGTCAACTAGGCCTACGCTAGTCATCTAGGCCTTTACTAGTCCTCTAGGCCTTTACTAGTCCTCAAGTCCTTTACCAGTCCTCAATGTCTTTACAAGCCCTCTAGTTCTTTACTAGTCCATCAGTACTTTACTAGTCCTATAGGACTTTACTAGTCCTCTACTTCATTACTAGTCCTCCAGGCCTTTACTAGTCCTCTAGTCCTTTACTAGTCCTAAAGTCCTTTACTAGTCGTCTATTTATTTACTAGTCCTCTAGTTATGTACTAGTCCTAAAGTCCTTTACTAGTCATCTATTTCTTTACTAGCCCTCTAGTCATTTACTAGTCCTCTACTACATCACTAGTCCTCAAGGCCTTTACTAGTCCTCTACTACATTACTAGTCCTCAAGGCCTTTACTAGTCCTAAAGTCCTTTACTAGTCGTCTATTTCTTTACTAGCCCTCTAGTAATTTACTAGTCCTCTACTACATTACTAGTCCACAAGGCCTTTACTAGTCCTCTACTACATTACTAGTCCTCAAGGCCTTTACTAGTCCTCTAGGCCTTTACTAGTCCTCTACTTCATTTCTAGTCCTCTAGTTCATTACTAGTCCTCTAGGCCTTTACTAGTCCTCTAGGCCTTTACTAGTCCTCCACTTAATTACTAGTCCTCTAGTTCTTTACTAGTCCTCTAGTACTTTACTAGTCCTATAGGACTTTACTAGTCCTCTACTTCATTACTAGTCCTCCAGGCCTTTACTAGTCCTCTAGTCCTTTACTAGTCCTAAAGTCCTTTACTAGTCGTCTATTTCTTTACTAGTCCTCTAGTTATTTACTAGTCCTAAAGTCCTTTACTAGTCATCTATTTCTTTACTAGCCCTCTATTCATTTACTAGTCCTCTACTACATCACTAGTCCTCAAGGCCTTTACTAGTCCTCTACTACATTACTAGTCCTCAAGGCCTTTACTAGTCCTAAAGTCCTTTACTAGTCGTCTATTTCTTTACTAGCCCTCTAGTAATTTACTAGTCCTCTACTACATTACTAGTCCACAAGGCCTTTACTAGTCCTCTACTACATTACTAGTCCTCAAGGCCTTTACTAGTCCTCTAGGCCTTTACTAGTCCTCTACTTCATTTCTAGTCCTCTAGTTCATTACTAGTCCTCTAGGCCTTTACTAGTCCTCTAAGCCTTTACTAGTCCTCCACTTAATTACTAGTCCTCTAGTTCTTTACTAGTCCTCTAGTTCTTTACTTGTCCTCTAGGCCTTTACTTGTCCTCTAGATCTTTTCTTGTCCTCTAGGTCTTTACTAGTCCTCTAGTCCTCAACCAGTCCTCTAGTTCTTTACTAGTCCTCAAGTCCTTTACCAGTCTTCTAGTCCTTTACTAGTCCTCTAGGCCTTTACTTGTCCTCTAGTTCTTTACTAGTCCTCAAGGCCTTTGCTATTCCTCTAGATATTTACTATTCCTCTAGTCCTTTACTAGTCATCTAGGCCTTTACTAGTCCTCTAGTTCTTTACTAGTCCTCTATTATCTTTACTAGTCCTCTAGGCCTTTACTAGTCCTCTGGGCCTTTACTAGTTCTTAAGGCCTTTACTAGTCTACTTGTTCTTTAATAGTTCTCTAGGCCTTTACTAGTCCTCTAGGCCTTTACTAGTTCTCTACTTCATTACTAGTCCTCTAGGCCTTTACTAGTCCTCTAGGCCTTTACTAGTCCTCTAGGCCTTTGCTAGTCATCTACTTCATTACTAGTCCTCAATTTCTTTACTAGTCCTCTAGACCTTTACTAGTCCTCTTGTCCTTTACTAGTATTCTAGTTCTTTACTAGTCCTCTAGACCTTCACTAGTCTTCTAGTTCTTTACTAGTCCTCAATTAGCCCCCCTTTTCATCGACAAATCATCATTCCAAACTACTTCCCGCGGCTACACACACGCACACACACACACACAGACCACTCTAACACACACACACACACACACACACACACACACACACACACACACACACACACACACACACACACACACACACACACACACACACACACACACACACACACACACACACACACACACACACACACACACACACACACACACACAGGTTATACTGCCCTAAAGCAGAGTTGGGCCCAGTGTCATATTCCTCCATGATATACAAACACCTTGCAATATTAAAACGAGAGCTATTCCACGGACAGCTGTTCAGTTTGACATCTATTTCATTTCTATGCTGTCTCTCCAACCCTGTGTTTCAACAGCTGCACCATGCACTGAATTATTTAACGTGTGTGTGTGTCTAGGTGTGTGTGTCTGTGTGTGTGTGTGTGTGTGTCAGAGTGTTCTTACGTCAGTATGTGTGTGTGTGTGTGTGTGTGTGTGTGTGTGTGTGTGTGTGTGTGTGTGTGTGTGTGTGAGCATGAGTGTGAGCCATCGAGTGTCTGTATCAATAAAATATAGACCTAGCTCGTAACATTTTTGATGATATCAGCTGCTATATAAATATTCACAATTAAATATTCAGAACTCTGAGGATACATATTGGATTGAATAATAAAACATGAAGTAAAAAAAAAATGTAATCAGAAAAGGACATGAAACTCAATGGATATGTCACCGAAATAGCCTCAATCACCAGTCATGTAAGGTCTGGGGAAACACTACCAGACTTTAAAAATGATAATGTCATAAAACATGTCACATTTAACCATCTGACTTTGTTATTTAAAATAGTTGACACTTTACATCTTAGTTTGAAGCAACAGATTGAAACATAATGATTTTAATTTCACACGTACACTTGCTTCAATATTTCAGTTTACCAAATTTTAGATTTTTAAAACAATCTGACATCAATATCTCCCTAAACAAGAATATGAATCAAATGTCATCTGACATCAATATCTCCCTAAACAAGAATATTAATCAAAAGTAATCTGACATCAATCTCTCTCTAAACAAGAATATTAATCAAATGTCATCTGACATCAATATCTCCCTAAACAAGAATATTAATCAAATGTAATCTGACATCAATCTCTCTCTAAACAAGAATATTAATCAAATGTCATCTGACATCAATATCTCCCTAAACAAGAATATTAATCAAATGTCATCTGACATCAATATCTCTCTAAACAATGTGGTAGCAGAGAAGAACTCTTTATCTCACAAAAATTGTCAAGAAGAACTACAATATCCACAATCCCATGCATCACAGAGAGACAGCCAGACACCAACAAAACCAGTTCGCAGAAACATCCTAATCAATATTTACTTAGAGCGGTAAAACCACAACAGCGGTGGCAACGACCGACCTCGAAGGAGCAGAGACTGATTACGGCACTGCAAATGACAACGGAGAGAGAGGAAGGAAGGACGGAAGAAGGGGGACAGGACTCACCAGTCTGTTGACGAGGGGAACCCCGAAATGCCAGATGTGCTCGTTGAGCAGGCCGCTGTACACCACGTTGCCAAAGAGAGCAATGGTTCCGTGCTGCTTACACAAGCCACTTCCTGGTTTGGTTTCTATGGAGATAGAGATGCATGCGAAGTTACGTAGAAATATGAATAAAAGGGCATAAAAATATCAAATATTATGTCATAAATTTTATTTAAAAACTGGTAAAACGTTAAGAAGATAAACAGAGGGTTGGTGTTGTGGAAATACAAGTGTCTAACCCACGCTCATTGTGGCAATACAAGGGTCTAACCCACGCTCATTGTGACAATACAAGTGTCTAACCCACAGTCATTGTGGCAATACAAGGGAATAACCCACACTCATTGTGGCAATACAAGTGTCTAACCCACGCTCATTGTGGCAATACAAGTGTCTAACCCACACTCATTGTGGCAATACAAGTGTCTAACCCACGCTCATTGTGACAATACAAGTGTCTAACCCACGGTCATTGTGACAAAACAAGTGTCTATCCCACACTCATTGTGGCAATACAAGTGTCTAACCCACGCTCATTGTGACAATACAAGTGTCTAACCCACGCTCATTGTGACAAAACAAGTGTCTATCCCACACTCATTGTGGCAATACAAGTGTCTAACCCACGCTCATTGTGACAATACAAGTGTCTAACCCACGCTCATTGTGACAAAACAAGTGTCTAACCCACACTCATTGTGGCAATACAAGTGTCTAACCCACGCTCATTGTGACAATACAAGTGTCTAACCCACACTCATTGTGGCAATACAAGTGTCTAACCCACACTCATTGTGGCAATACAAGTGTCTAACCCACGCTCATTGTGGAAATACAAGTGTCTAACCCACGCTCATTGTGGCAATACAAGTGTCTAACCCACGCTCATTGTGACAATACAAGTGTCTAACCCACGCTCATTGTGACAGTACAAGTGTCTAACCCACGCTCATTGTGGCAATACAAGTGTCTAACCCACACTCATTGTGGCAATACAAGTCTCTAACCCACGCTCATTGTGACAATACAAGTGTCTATCCCACACTCATTTTGACAATACAAGTGTCTAACCCACACTCATTGTGACAATACAAGTGTCTAACCCACACTCATTGTGACAATACAAGTGTCTAACCCACGCTCAATGTGACAATACAAGTTTCTAACCCACGCTCATTGTGACAATACAAGTGTCTAAACCACACTCATTGTGGCAATACAAGTGTCTAACCCACGCTCATTGTGACAATACAAGTGTCTAAACAACGCTCATTGTGGCAATAAAAGTGTCTAACCCACGCTCATTGTGACAATACAAGTGTCTAACCCAAGCTCATTGTGACAATACCAGTGTCTAACCCACACTCATTGTGACAATACAAGTGTCTAACCCACGCTCATTGTGACAATACAAGTGTCTAACCCACGCTCATTGTGACAATACAAGTGTCTAACCCACACTCATTGTGGCAATACAAGTGTCTAACCCACACTCATTGTGGCAATACAAGTCTCTAACCCACGCTCATTGTGACAATACAAGTGTCTAACCAACGCTCATTGTGGCAATACAAGTGTCTAACCCACGCTCATTGTGACAATACAAGTGTCTAACCCACGCTCATTGTGACAAAACAAGTGTCTAACCCACACTCATTGTGGCAATACAAGTGTCTAACCCACGCTCATTGTGACAATACAAGTGTCTAACCCACACTCATTGTGGCAATACAAGTGTCTAACCCACACTCATTGTGGCAATACAAGTGTCTAACCCACGCTCATTGTGGCAATACAAGTGTCTAACCCACGCTCATTGTGGCAATACAAGTGTCTAACCCACGCTCATTGTGACAATACAAGTGTCTAACCCACGCTCATTGTGACAGTACAAGTGTCTAACCCACGCTCATTGTGGCAATACAAGTGTCTAAACCACACTCATTGTGGCAATACAAGTCTCTAACCCACACTCATTGTGACAATACAAGAGTCTAACCCACGCTCATTGTGACAATACGAGTGTCTAACCCACGCTCATTGTGACAAAACAAGTGTCTAACCCACACTCATTGTGGCAATACAAGTGTCTAACCCACGCTCATTGTGACAATACAAGTGTCTAACCCACGCTCATTGTGACAATACAAGTGTCTAACCCACGCTCATTGTGCCAATACAAGTGCCTAACCCACGCTCATTGTGACAATACAAGTGTCTAACCCACACTCATTTTGACCATACAAGTGTCTAACCCACACTCATTGTGACAATACAAGTGTCTAACCCACACTCATTGTGACAATACAAGTGTCTAACCCACGCTCATTGTGACAATACAAGTGTCTAACCCACGCTCATTGTGACAATACAAGTGTCTAACCCACGCTCATTGTGACAGTACAAGTGTCTAACCCACGCTCATTGTGGCAATACAAGTGTCTAACCCACACTCATTGTGGCAATACAAGTGTCTAACCCACACTCATTGTGGCAATACAAGTCTCTAACCCACGCTCATTGTGACAATACAAGTGTCTATCCCACACTCATTTTGACAATACAAGTGTCTAACCCACACTCATTGTGACAATACAAGTGTCTAACCCACACTCATTGTGACAATACAAGTGTCTAACCCACGCTCAATGTGACAATACAAGTTTCTAACCCACGCTCATTGTGACAATACAAGTGTCTAACCCACACTCATTGTGGCAATACAAGTGTCTAACCCACGCTCATTGTGACAATACAAGTGTCTAACCAACGCTCATTGTGGCAATAAAAGTGTCTAACCCACACTCATTGTGGCAATACAAGTGTCTAACCCACACTCATTGTGGCAATACAAGTCTCTAACCCACGCTCATTGTGACAATACAAGTGTCTAACCAACGCTCATTGTGGCAATAAAAGTGTCTAACCCACGCTCATTGTGACAATACAAGTGTCTAACCCAAGCTCATTGTGACAATACCAGTGTCTAACCCACACTCATTGTGACAATACAAGTGTCTAACCCACGCTCATTGTGAAAATACAAGTGTCTAACCCACGCTCATTGTGGCAATACAAGTGTCTAACCCACGCTCATTGTGACAATACCAGTGTCTAACCCACGCTCATTGTGACAATACAAGTGTCTAACCCACGCTCATTGTGACAATACAAGTGTCTAACCCACGCTCATTGTGACAGTACAAGTGTCTAACCCACGCTCATTGTGGCAATACAAGTGTCTAACCCACACTCATTGTGGCAATACAAGTGTCTAACCCACACTCATTGTGGCAATACAAGTCTCTAACCCACGCTCATTGTGACAATACAAGTGTCTATCCCACACTCATTTTGACAATACAAGTGTCTAACCCACACTCATTGTGACAATACAAGTGTCTAACCCACACTCATTGTGACAATACAAGTGTCTAACTCACGCTCAATGTGACAATACAAGTTTCTAACCCACGCTCATTGTGACAATACAAGTGTCTAACCCACACTCATTGTGGCAATACAAGTGTCTAACCCACGCTCATTGTGACAATACAAGTGTCTAACCAACGCTCATTGTGGCAATACAAGTGTCTAAACCACGCTCATTGTGACAATACAAGTGTCTAACCAACGCTCATTGTGGCAATACAAGTGTCTAACCCACGCTCATTGTGACAATACAAGTGTCTAACCCACACTCATTGTGGCAATACAAGTGTCTAACCCACACTCATTGTGGCAATACAAGTGTCTAACCCACGCTCATTGTGACAATACAAGTGTCTAACCAACGCTCATTGTGTCAATAAAAGTGTCTAACCCACGCTCATTGTGACAATACAAGTGTCTAACCCAAGCTCATTGTGACAATACCAGTGTCTAACCCACACTCATTGTGACAATACAAGTCTCTAACCCACGCTCATTGTGACAATACAAGTGTCTAACCCACGCTCATTGTGGCAATACAAGTGTCTAACCCACACTCATTGTGGCAATACAAGTGTCTAACCCACGCTCATTGTGACAATACAAGTGTCTAACCCACACTCATTGTGACAATACAAGTGTCTAACCCGAGCTCATTGTGAAAATACAAGTGTCTAACCCACGCTCATTGTGGCAATACAAGTGTCTAACCCACACTCATTGTGGCAATACAAGTCTCTAACCCACACTCATTGTGACAATACAAGAGTCTAACCCACGCTCATTGTGACAATACAAGTGTCTAACCCACGCTCATTGTGACAAAACAAGTGTCTAACCCACACTCGTTGTGGCAATACAAGTGTCTAACCCACGCTCATTGTGACAATACAAGTGTCTAACCCACGCTCATTGTGACAATACAAGTGTCTAACCCACGCTCATTGTGCCAATACAAGTGCCTAACCCACGCTCATTGTGACAATACAAGTGTCTAACCCACACTCATTTTGACCATACAAGTGTCTAACCCACACTCATTTTACAATACAAGTGTCTAACCCACGCTCATTGTGACAATACAAGTGTCTAACCCACGCTCATTGTGACAATACAAGTGTCTAACCCACGCTCATTGTGACAATACAAGTGTCTAACCCACGCTCATTGTGACAGTACAAGTGTCTAACCCACGCTCATTGTGGCAATACAAGTGTCTAACCCACACTCATTGTGGCAATACAAGTGTCTAACCCACACTCATTGTGACAATACAAGTGTCTAACCCACACTCATTGTGACAATACAAGTGTCTAACTCACACTCAATGTGACAATACAAGTTTCTAACCCACGCTCATTGTGACAATACAAGTGTCTAACCCACACTCATTGTGGCAATACAAGTGTCTAACCCACGCTCATTGTGACAATACAAGTGTCTAACCCACGCTCATTGTGGCAATACAAGTGTCTAACCCACGCTCATTGTGACAATACAAGTGTCTAACCAACGCTCATTGTGGCAATACAAGTGTATAACCCACGCTCATTGTGACAATACAAGTGTCTAACCCACACTCATTGTGGCAATACAAGTGTCTAACCCACGCTCATTGTGGCAATACAAGTGTCTAACCCACGCTCATTGTGACAATACAAGTGTCTAACCAACGCTCATTGTGACAATACAAGTGTCTAACCCACGCTCATTGTGACAATACAAGTGTCTAACCCACGCTCATTGTGCCAATACAAGTGCCTAACCCACGCTCATTGTGACAATACAAGTGTCTAACCCACACTCATTTTGACCATACAAGTGTCTAACCCACACTCATTGTGACAATACAAGTGTCTAACCCACGCTCATTGTGACAATACAAGTGTCTAACCCACGCTCATTGTGACAATACAAGTGTCTAACCCACGCTCATTGTGACAATACAAGTGTCTAACCCACGCTCATTGTGACAGTACAAGTGTCTAACCCACGCTCATTGTGGCAATACAAGTGTCTAACCCACACTCATTGTGGCAATACAAGTGTCTAACCCACACTCATTGTGACAATACAAGTGTCTAACCCACACTCATTGTGACAATACAAGTGTCTAACTCACGCTCAATGTGACAATACAAGTTTCTAACCCACGCTCATTGTGACAATACAAGTGTCTAACCCACACTCATTGTGGCAATACAAGTGTCTAACCCACGCTCATTGTGACAATACAAGTGTCTAACCCACGCTCATTGTGTCAATAAAAGTGTCTAACCCACGCTCATTGTGGCAATACAAGTGTCTAACCCACACTCATTGTGGCAATACAAGTGTCTAACCCACACTCATTGTGACAATACAAGTGTCTAACCCACACTCATTGTGACAATACAAGTGTCTAACTCACGCTCAATGTGACAATACAAGTTTCTAACCCACGCTCATTGTGACAATACAAGTGTCTAACCCACACTCATTGTGGCAATACAAGTGTCTAACCCACGCTCATTGTGACAATACAAGTGTCTAACCAACGCTCATTGTGGCAATACAAGTGTCTAACCCACGCTCATTGTGACAATACAAGTGTCTAACCAACGCTCATTGTGGCAATACAAGTGTCTAACCCACGCTCATTGTGACAATACAAGTGTCTAACCCACGCTCATTGTGACAATACAAGTGTCTAACCCACGCTCATTGTGGCAATACAAGTGTCTAACCCACGCTCATTGTGACAATACAAGTGTCTAACCAACGCTCATTGTGTCAATAAAAGTGTCTAACCCACGCTCATTGTGACAATACAAGTGTCTAACCCAAGCTCATTGTGACAATACCAGTGTCTAACCCACACTCATTGTGACAATACAAGTGTCTAACCCACGCTCATTATGACAATACAAGTGTCTAACCCACGCTCATTGTGGCAATACAAGTGTCTAACCCACACTCATTGTGGCAATACAAGTGTCTAACCCACGCTCATTGTGACAATTCAAGTTTCTAACCCACACTCATTGTGACAATACAAGTGTCTAACCCACGCTCATTGTGGCAATACAAGTGTCTAACCCACGCTCATTGTGACAATACAAGTGTCTAACCCACACTCATTGTGACAATACAAGTGTCTATCCCACGCTCATTGCCAATTTTGAGAGCTCTGCTATTTTCCAACCCTTGACCCTCGATTGGTAATTTACCTGTCGAACATCATCAGCTCGCTTGCGCTGAGATGTGAGGGGTGGAAATTTTGTAGGTGTGTCCTTAAAAACAGGCAAAAACTGACCATTTATCAGTAGAGACAGTTACGACTGATCAAAAGCTGCTTTTAGTAATAACACATGTCGGTTATGACAGCTGGTTTTAGTAATAACACATGTCGGTTATGACAGCTGGTTTTAGTAATAACACATGTCGGGTTATGACAGCTGGTTTTAGTAATAACACATGTTTGTTATGACAGCTGGTTTTAGTAATAACACATGCCGGTTATGACAGCTGGTTTTAGTAATAACACATGTCGGTTATGACAGCTGGTTTTAGTAATAACACATGTTGGTTATGACAGCTGGTTTTAGTAATAACACATGTCGGTTATGACAGCTGGTTTTAGTAATAACACATGTTGGTTATGACAGCTGGTTTTAGCAATAACACATGTCGGTTATGACAGCTGGTTTTAGTAATAACACATGTTTGTTATGACAGCTGGTTTTAGTAATAACACATGTTGGTTATGACAGCTGGTTTTAGTAATAACACATGCCGGTTATGACAGCTGGTTTTAGTAATAACACATGTTGGTTATGACAGCTGGTTTTAGTAATAACACATGTTGGTTATGACAGCTGGTTTTAGTAATAACACATGCCGGTTATGACAGCTGGTTTTAGTAATAACACATGTTGGTTATGACAGCTGGTTTTAGTAATAACACATGTCGGTTATGACAGCTGGTTTTAGTAATAACACATGTCGGTTATGACAGCTGGTTTTAGTAATAACACATGTCGGTTATGACAGCTGGTTTTAGTAATAACACATGTTTGTTATGACAGCTGGTTTTAGTAATAACACATGTTGGTTATGACAGCTGGTTTTAGTAATAACACATGCCGGTTATGACAGCTGGTTTTAGTAATAACACATGTTGGTTATGACAGCTGGTTTTAGTAATAACACATGTCGGTTATGACAGCTGGTTTTAGTAATAACACATGTCGGTTATGACAGCTGGTTTTAGTAATAACACATGTCGTTATGACAGCTGGTTTTAGTAATAACACATGCCGGTTATGACAGCTGGTTTTAGTAATAACACATGTTGGTTATGACAGCTGGTTTTAGTAATAACACATGTCGTTATGACAGCTGGTTTTAGTAATAACACATGTCGTTATGACAGCTGGTTTTAGTAATAACACATGTCGGTTATGACAGCTGGTTTTAGTAATAACACATGTCGGTTATGACAGCTGGTTTTAGTAATAACACATGTCGTTATGACAGCTGGTTTTAGTAATAACACATGTCGGTTATGACAGCTGGTTTTAGTAATAACACATGTCGGTTATGACAGCTGGTTTTAGTAATAACACATGCCGGTTATGACAGCTGGTTTTAGTAATAACACATGTTGGTTATGACAGCTGGTTTTAGTAATAACACATGTCGGTTATGACAGCTGGTTTTAGTAATAACACATGCCGGTTATGACAGCTGGTTTTAGTAATAACACATGTTGGTTATGACAGCTGGTTTTAGTAATAACACATGTCGTTATGACAGCTGGTTTTAGTAATAACACATGTCGTTATGACAGCTGGTTTTAGTAATAACACATGTCGGTTATGACAGCTGGTTTTAGTAATAACACATGTTGGTTATGACAGCTGGTTTTAGTAATAACACATGTCGGTTATGACAGCTGGTTTTAGTAATAACACATGTCGTTATGACAGCTGGTTTTAGTAATAACACATGTCGTTATGACAGCTGGTTTTAGTAATAACACATGTCGGTTATGACAGCTGGTTTTAGTAATAACACATGTTGGTTATGACAGCTGGTTTTAGTAATAACACATGTCGGTTATGACAGCTGGTTTTAGTAATAACACATGTCGGTTATGACAGCTGGTTTTAGTAATAACACATGTCGGTTTTGACAGCTGGTTTTAGTAATAACACATGTCGGGTTATGACAGCTGGTTTTAGTAATAACACACAGTAGCCCAATCAGTGGCATATCATCAGTGTTTCTTTTAAATACACACTTTTTAGAGCAGCAAAACAGTCAACAAACATTCCCCTTGTTTTTTGTAGATTGGAAGGTATTTTGGTACAGCTTCTGTGAAAAGATTTAACTCATTAAGTGCTATGCCCATTGAATGAAGGCTGTCAGTGACTGTTGCAAAGCGTGTTTAGGAACATCATGGTCTTGTTATTATTGTTGTCCATTCATCATTTTGAGAGAATATATATATATATTTATCTTCCACTTTCCTCTGTCGGACCTGTGATATCAAATTCTGATCGCTGTCCATGGTTGCTGAATCCACTTGTAAGCTATTTGCCTGTTTGATTGTTTACCAATCCCATGGCAAAATTATGCTGATATGGTGCTGATATTTCTATAACTTTTGGTAGGTAATTGTCGAAATGCAAATACATCATGAAATATTTTCATGTTGATTCCAATGACTATTTAATAAACCATGTTCAATGGATAGGAAAACATCCATGCCCCATCCTATTTAGAAATATTATTGTTGTTTTAAAAAACTATTTAATTTGATTAAAAAACAAACTTATTAGAAGGATTTACCGTCCATGGCTTTATGGCTCACAATTCAATTTCGGAGCCATCTACTCTTTCTGAAGAAGTGCAAATAATCTGTAAGATGGTTCCAATGTTGTTTATACAACCTGAAGCAGCCATATATTTTGTCATGTTCTGATTGGCCACGGATTGGCCTCCACACACCTGCAACTAATACTTCATCATAACCAAGCCCTTTCGCGCCACCGCCAGCTACTGCCATCATAATTCCCGCTGTGAAAATAGCAAAAATATTTCTGACACACCTTGGACCAATGGTGCTACCATCAGCTCTAAAATTGACATTTTTTTTTAAATAGAGAGAGAGAGAGAGACAGAGAGAGAGTGAGACAGAGAGAGAGAGAGTGAGATAGAGAGAGAGAGTGAGACAGAGAGAGAGTGAGACAGAGAGAGTGAGACAGAGAGAGAGAGATGATTCCAATGTTGTTTATACCCAGACCTGGGCCCTGACAGTAAATCTCAGTAAGACCAAAATAAAGGTGTTCCAGTCGCCAGGACCACAAATACAAATTCCATATACATACCTTGGCCTAAACATCAGCGCCACAGGTAACTTCAACAAAGCTGTGAACGATCTGAGAGACAAGGCAAGAAGGGCATTCTACGCCATCAAAAGGAACATAAAATTCAACATACCAATTAGGATCTGCCTAAAAATACTTGAATCAGTTATAGAACCCATTGCCCCCTTGGCTCACCAACCAAGAATTCACAAAATGGGACAATCAACAAATTGAGACTCCACATGCAGAATTCTGCAAAATGTTCCTCTGTGTACAATGTAAAACCCCAAATAATGCATGCAGAGCAGAATTAGGCCAATACCCGCTAATGATCAAAATCCAGAAAAGAGCCGTTAAATTATACAACTACCTGAAAGGAAGCGAGTCACAAACCTTCCATAACAAAGCCATCTCTTACAGAGAGATGAACCTGGAGAAGAGTCCCCTAAGCAAGCTGGTCCTGGGGCTCTGTTCACAAACACAAATAGACCCAACAGAGCCCCAGGACAGCAACACAATTAGACCCAACCAAATCATGAGAAAACAAAAAGACAATTACTTGACACATTAGAAAGAATTAACAAAAAAACAGAGCAAACTAGAATGCTATTTGGCCCTAACAGAGTACACAGTGGCAGAATACCTGACCACTGAGACTGACCCAAACTTAAGGGAAGATTTGACTATGTACAGACTGCCATAGGCAGACCTGGCTCTCAAGACAGGCTATGTGCACACTGCCCATAAGCACTTCCTAACCTCCTGCCAAATGTATGACCATTATTAGAGACATATATTTCCCTCGTATAACACAGATCCACAAAGATCAGAGAGACACAAAGAGAGACACAAAGAGAGACACACAGAGAGACACACAGAGAGACACACAGAGAGACACACAGAGAGACAGAGACAGAGACAGAGAGACACACAGAGAGACACAAAGAGAGACACACAGAGAGACACACAGAGAGACACACAGAGAGACACACAGAGAGACAGAGACAAAGACAGGTGGACTGAGTTAATAAACAGCAAACATCCTGGACAGAGTCCGGGCTTACAAACTGTAGATGGAGAGATAGAGAAGGGACAACCTAGTCATTTGCACGAACATTCAAAATAAATCTTTGTTCCGCATTTAACCTGGAAAAGATAAACATTCTATCTCTCTCTACATTATTAAACGGTCTTAGGATGCATCTGAAATTACACCCTTTTCCCTACACAGTGCCTGGTTAAAAGTAGTGGACTATATAGGGATAGGGTGCTGTTTGGGAGACAGCCATAGTAAAACCAGGACCTTTAAAATGTCACTTGTGCCACATGCGGTTTGCGGTTAGGCCAGCAGTACAGCACACACAAACACTTTACAGCGGTATGGCCAGCCAGGTCGTTCAAGATCGCAGTCGAAAATGGACGTCTGTCCATGTCATGGGGATGTTAGGAAATGCCTTCAAAACCGTCCACTAGGGGCAACAGTGAGGGATATTACCACCAAGTAGTCCTGGGTTATGCTACGGTGTTGTGGACAGGGGTGGTGAGGGATATTACCATCAAGTAGTCCTGGGTTATGCTACGGTGTTGTGGACAGGGGTGGTGAGGGATATTACCATCAAGTAGTCCTGGGTTTTGCTAATGTGTTGTGGACAGGGCTGGTGGATGGGAGTAATACCATGAATCTGGATCAGAAGATGTGTGTTTAATCCCAGTCATTGATACAGTTATTGATTTTATATTTTAACCCTTTCCCAAACCTCAACCCTTACCTTAACCATTTGGAATGAGTGACTAAATGTCATGTTTTATCTGAAATTGTTCTTTACAGAGTCAAGTATATTTGTCCAGGCGTCAATTGTTCCTTGACTAGCACCCATTCAATCTCGCAGTTGATAATGATACTGTAATAACTTCTAACAGTAACTGTATCCACTGTTGGATTGGGAGAGAGTGAGGTGGTTGCCATCTAAGAGACGTACATTTTTTTTAATCGTCTCGGATTGATTGATTCATCGTTAAGCAACGTAGAAGATGGAAATTATTCACTATTTAAATCTCTCTCCTCTCCTCTCCTCTCCTCTCCTCTCCTCTCCTCTCCTCTCCTCTCCTCTCCTCTCCTCTCCTCTCCTCTCCTCTCCTCTCCTCTCCTCTCCTCTCGTGTGAACTGCATGCACTCTGGTTGGGATGAATTATTGAACAGGAGATGATAAATAGCTAGCTAGCGGAGAGCGGAGCTGTGGAGAGGGGAGAGCATCTGCACCGGAGAAAGGAGCACCAATGTAGAACCAACCACAACAACTAAATTACACTGGAGACACAGGAGCGTTCTATTCCCTTATTCCTCTTCATCGGTTTGGATGATTTGACGTTGAAGAAAGGCACTCACCTGCGGGAAATGTACGCATCGTTCTAAACAAATAGCTTGAAGAGTTTTGATTTTACTTTGATGACAAGGGAATGGTGATCTCCAGTCGGCAGTAACAGATAATAGATAGTGTATAAAACAGGGTTGAAACATGGGTTTTTACATGGGGAATAAAAATGGACCTATACTTACAGCAGGCTACCAAGAGGTTGACCAAAATGTTAATTACTCAGCTTACAATCATTTTATTATATTCAGTGGAGAGGGAATTTAGAATGAGAATTTAGAATGAGAATTTAGAATAAGAACTTAGAATGAGAATTTAGAATGAGAATTTAGAATGAGAATTTAGAATGAGAATTTGAAATCAGCAACATTCTCTCATCATGCCAGTCCAGTTAATCTAGAGTAGCATCATCTGGGCACTCTTCTCTTCTCCTGGCTTGTTGTAACTGTCCCCTTCTAACATTCCATCACTCTGAGAGTGCTCTGGCACACACACACACACACACACACACACACACACACACACACACACACACACACACACACACACACACACACACACACACACACACACACACACACACACACACACACACACACACACAAACAGTTGGTTGTGGTATGTTGGCCTGGTTCTAGTCTGCTGTCAGTTCTCTGGCATGTCTAGGCCCAGATCCCAGTCAAACAGCAGAGGGGCCTCCGGACTGTGTGTGTGTGTATTACCTCCCCACTCACTTAGTTTACCCCAGTTGGCCTGGTCCTATGGTTTTGTGGCAGGGAGGCAGTGGGCATATGGCGCTGCCACGAGGCATAGCCCCAGTCCCAATGTTTTGGTTGGAGAAAGACACAGACACACACACACACCCTCCCTCCTCTTTAGAACTGGATCCAATCTAGACAACATACTCACATGCCAGAACAATTCTCTCTCTCTCTCTCTCTCTCTCTCTCTCTCTCTCTCTCTCTCTCTCTCTCTCTCTCTCTCTCTCTCTCTCTCTCTCTCTCTCTCTCTCTCTCTCTCTCTCTCTCTCTCTCTCTCTCTCTCTCTCTCTCTCTCTCTCACACACTGCACTGTCCCCCTCTCTCCCTCTCTCAGTGTTTTTAACAGCCTCTCACAACACAGTATTTATCACTCTGTATCCCCTGGGGTCCTTAATCGCCTCTTTGTAACCCACTGCAAGTGTTTGTGTGTGTATGTGTGTGTGTAAACAATCGTTCTCTGGCCCATAGTTAATCATCGACAGTGGGAAAGAGCCTCACACACACATGACACACACACACACACACTGATGAACACACACACTGATGAACACACACACTGATGAACACACACACACGCTAGTGAATATGTCTGGGTGTATGGAAGTAGCTGCAGGAATAAACTGAATCACAAATCCCTATAGGGGCACTGAGTTACAGTTCTAAGGGGAATTCAAGCTAAGTATCTTAAATGTTTTGTAGAAACAAATTCATATCCAAATTCATCAAATTTAAAACATTTCAAAAATCTGATTTCCAAACACTTTGAGATTGGCAGTGATGTGGGGAGCAAGGATATACCCCTTCTCTGGCTTCTCTAAATTAGTATAGCGGCCGCGAACGGCCTTGTTTTCTAACAATAATATCATCAAATCAAATTGATTTTTAAAGCCCTTCTTACATCAGCTGATGTCACATAGTGCTGTACAGAACCCCAGCCTAAAACCCCAAACAGCAAGCAATGCAGGTGTAGAAGCACGATGTCTAGGAAAAACTCCCTAGAAAGGCCAGCCCCTGGAAGAAACCTAGAGAGGAACCAGGCGATGAGGGGTGGCCAGTCCTCTTCTGGCTGTGTCATTATAGCAAAATTAAATTGCTAACCACCTATTGTCCTATTTGACTTTTCAACCCAATAATCTATTTCAAAATGACAATGCCGAATCAGACATGACTTTTCACAGTGAAAAATACTTTATCTATGGTGGTTGGTGATATTGATTGATGCCCACACGTCCTTGCAATTTTAAAAGGCGATGATTAATTAAATAAGTAAACAGCAGATATATGTTTGGTGTTGTCGATGTTTGATGCTGTGAAACGTTGGGGAATAGCTCACAGAATAGCAAATCCTGTC